>JANJGK010003462.1:0-87139 GCA_039081455.1 Macrobrachium rosenbergii
TGTATATATATGTATGTATATATATATATATATATATGTATATATATGTATGTATATATATATATATATATATATATATATATATATTACGCCCTCCAAGAGGGCGTATGATATTTCAACTTACCTCGAGGAGGTACCTCGGTAGCGTTGGTGAGCTTCAAGCCAAGCGGAGCATTATTCCTCTCTCTCTCTCTCTCTCCCTCTCTCTTCTCTCTCTTCTCTCTCTTCTCTCTCTTCTCTACGAACAAGCTACTAACCAACCTAGGAATAATAGCAAATTCATGTCTATAAAAATACAGTTTATTCATAAGACTGTCAGAGCCTTGCAGTGGCGCAACGCAGCCACAGCAACTAATTAATAGTATTTCCAAACCTTATTCACCTTTAAAAAAAAATACCCCTGTCACTATAATGTGAGAAGGTACTATAAACAAGACAATTTTCCAAGTGTGGGAGAGTCAAATCAAGGGGGTTATTGAAAAATGGCAAAAAAATCTATAATTTTATTACAATAATTAAAACAGACAGAAATGATTACCCAGACCTCAAAAATTAACATATGAAAAACCAAAACACCCTTAAATTATAACTAAACCAGTCACACTAATTATGATAGAATGCAACACTTTCAACCCAAAAGGAGAGGGGGTCCAGAAAGGAGAAGATTATTCGGAAAGACAGAATATCCTAAGAAAATACATTCTAATAAAACACAATCTCCTCTTAGATAAGTGCACTAATCTCCACGTCTGGAGATACACATCAAGCCATGATCAGGTTATAATATGGTTTCATAAGTCCACTGTAGGATCAAACTTGATCAAGGTCCACAGGGCTGCACCAGAGGGAATAGTGGCGACGATGTTTCAACAAAAATGGTTATTATGGGTTTAACCTGCTCACAGAGAGTACCCCCAGGCTATTACGAGGCCGAGGGCTTAAGCAGTATAATGCTGAAGCACAGCAGAAACAGCAGAAGGGCATATGAATGCAGGGATCGAAAATCTTCAAGTAATCTAAAATATCTAAATATTCTCAAGGCAGGCCAAGATAACACTCCTCTCACCAGGCCAAGACTCCCAGACAACACCTCTGGAAAGCCCACTGGACTCGTTATGGACACACAAACAGGCTTGGAAGAAAATACAAACATTAGTAAACGAAAAACCAGGCAATAGATGGTGGTGAGGAGTAACTAAGAGGAGGAACTAAAAATTAATCAAAATAACACTTTACAAAAACATCCACTTAAACTAATAAGCTAAATTAACGAAATTACAGTACAGTGGATACTGACACCTCCTCACGTTACACAGCCACACAAAAAATATATATATAATATATATATTTTTTTTACGTTAAATCTCCAAATACAAAACGAAGAAGAAGCAGAATGTCAAAATAAAATTAAGCAGTTTTGAACCACACCTGATATAACTCACAAAAAGGAATTATCAGCCTTGTACCAACTATAATCTTAACACACTGAAAGGAAAAGTTGGGGCGGGGGGGGGGGGCCAAGTGTCAAGATTAGCAGTTCACAGAGTTCCAATGGCGTTAATACAACAACCTTAATGGTTAGTATCATCCTAACCATTATCCCAAATAATTACCACACTTTCAACGCTAATGTCATTATTATCCTTAATCCTAATAATATACAAAGCAGGTTTCAATCAGATACCCTCAAAAACACCCCACACCTCGGAGCGTCCACAAAGCTATGCAACAAAGTTAAGAGTTTGACACTTTTCCAATTTTAAACGATTCATATACATTGTCCACAGGCAAAAACTTTTCCACCAAAACACTGTCCCATTTCAGTGATTCACTCCACATATTAACACTAAATGTCTGGCAGATGCAATAAACACTGTCCATTTCAATGTACACCACCTGTGTTATAACATTAAACAGTACACACACCGAACCCATCGATACAGAGAAGCATTACACAGATCTCCCCTGCGCAAATAACCACACGCAAACCCGATAAAACGTAATTTTTAGCCTGAAAATCATCGCAATTAGTGCCTGCCTAAACTCTTAACTAAACCTTATGGTACCCAAAACCTGATTAAATATACCTTAATTACTAAACACCGTATATGATAAATACTTCACATCCTGCCAAAACTAGATATCACCTTGTTAAACATCCTTTGCTAACCTTAACACCACCTTATTAAAAAAGACCTTACCAATAATTGACCATTACATAGTAAACCAGTATCAAATAACCCCTCACCACTCTTCACCCTTCTCATGAACATAACCTTTTCTCATACCGATACTTGATCGGTTTTAACCTATGCATATAAATTCCGCACAGTAAACAAGCATTAATTAAAACATTAAACATGAAATTTTCCTACAAACCCTATTACCTGCAACAACAGCACACATACATCAAAAGGAACGATACAGGTACTACCTTAATAGATGCATAGCCCGCTGCAACATTCCTTATTCAACGCTGCGAGAGAGGACATCAGCCACAACATTGTCCTAGCCTGGAATATGCTTGAACTCCAGGTTCCACTCTTGCAACGATAAACTCCAACGCATTAAACGTTGGTTTTTATCCTTATACCTGTTGATGAAGGTTAAAGGATTATGATCGGTATATACCTTAATAGGGGTTCCTGTAGAAGATAAATATACCGAAAAATGATTAATTGCCAATATTAAAGCTAACGTTTCTTTTTCTACCGTAGAATATCTGCGTTGAGCGAGAGTAAGCTTCTTAGAAAAGAAAGCGACCAGGTGGGAAACTCCCTTCTCATCATATTGCAACAATACCGCTCCCACACCAACATCACTAGCGTCAGTTGACAAGGAAAACTGTTTAGTAAAAATCGGGAGCCCTCAATACCGGGAAACTAATTAACACTTTCTTCAAGTTATCAAAAGCTCTTTAAGCTTCACTTGACAATACAAAAATTACCTTCTTCTTTAAAAGATTAGTCAAAGGTTCGGCGATGTCTGAGAAATTCTTTACAAACCTACGGTAATAACCGACCAAACCCAGGAACTTCCGGACATCTTTCCGACACTTAGGTATAGAAATTCTTTCAATAGATTCTATATTCGCTTGTTTAGGAGCAACCTTACCGTTTCCTACTTCGTGTCCCAAATATACGATCCTTCGCCTGTGCGAAGTAACTTTTTTTTCAAATTAATTACCAAACCTGCCTTCTTTAAGACTTTGAACAATGCCCTAATCCGCTTTAAGTATGTTTCCCAGTCATGTCGTCTATATAAAACGACACACCCTTCCAAACCATATACCAATGTATTCATTAACCTTTGAAAGGTCGCTGCAGCATTTTTCATACCGAAAGGCATCACTTTACACTGAATAAACCTTGTGGGGTTACACAAGCTGATAAGGCCCTTGCCCGCTTCGACAATGGAACCTGCCAATACCCTTTCAACAGGTAAAACTTACTTATAAATTTAGCCTTACCCATGCGATCACTACAATCCTCTATACGAGGTAAGGGATAACAATCGGTTTTAGTTACATCATTTACCTTCCTGTAATCAAAACACATCCTATAATCCCCATCAGGTTTCTTTACTAATACTACCGTTGACGACCAAGGACTCTTACTGGGCTCAATAAGCCCGTGTTTTAACATATATTCTACTTCCTCTGAGACTATCTCACTCTTAAATGGATTTAACCAATAAGGGGATTGTTTTACAGGAGTGGCATCACCAACATCAACATCATGTTCCAGAACAGTGGTTCGACCTGGAACATCTGAAAATAATTGTTTGAATTCAAAACCAGCTGTTTTAAGGACCTTTGTTTATTCCAACATAAATGAGCCACTGACACGTCAAAATTTTCTAACCTATTATTGCCTGACGGCCAGTTCCCGTCATCAACATATTTATTGTTATTATCCTCTGGAAAAGAATTATTATTATTATTATTATTATTATTATTATTATTATTATTATTATTATTATTATTATTATTATTATTATTATTATTATTATAACCCCCGTTAACATTCTCAACTGTGGCCACAGGAATTACCTCATCCCTATCTTTGTACTCTTTAAGCATATTAATATGGCACAGTTGTAACGGTTTACGTCTTTCAGGAGTCTCAACCAAATAATTTACTTCGTTAATTTTCTTTAAAATTTTCCAAGGACCTGAAAAAGCTTTTAACAGGTTACTGGGTAAGGGCAACAAAACTAACACCCTATCACCCTCGGTAAAACTACGTATTTTAGTTCTCGGTCAAAGAAGTACTTCATCCTTCATTGGCTACACAACAAATTATTACAAGCAAACTTCCAGGCCTTACCCAATTTTTCACCTAAATTCGATACGTAATCTAATAAATTCATCTCTGGAACGTCACCTTCCCACGATTCCCTTACGACATCCAACGGACCACGAACACAATGACTGAACACCAAGTTGAATGGGACAAACCAAGAGACTGACTTGGAGCTGATCTGAAAGCAAATAATAAGAAGGGTAATTCTTTATCCCATTCAGACCCATGTTCCAAGCAGTATTTGCGGATCATTGATTTCATAGTCTGATGAAACCTCTCCAGAGCCCCCTGACTCTCTGGATGATATGGAGAGGAAGTTACATGTTTGATATTCAATTCCCTCATTTTTTCCTGAAAAAATTTGCTAAGAAAATTAGTGCCACAATCCGAGTGGACAACTTTCGGCATCCCAAATCTAGTGAAAAATTTTACTAATTCTTCAACAATTTTTGGACTCTTAATAGACCTAAGTGGAATGGCTTCCAGATACCGTGACATCTTGTCCATGATAGTAAAAATGTATTCATTCCCACTACGGGACCTAGGTAAGGGTCTGACCACATCAATTATCACCTCTTTAAAAGGTTCAGACACAACAGGAACGGAGCATAAAGGTGCCTTAGGAATGGGCTGACTTGGCTTACCAACTTTCTGACAGACGTAGCAACTACCCACAAATTTTTTATCGTCTGCCTTCAATTTTGGCCAGAAGTAACTCTCCAGCAATTTGCTAGCTGTCTCTCGAACACCAAAATGCCCAGCCAACACGTACTCATGAGCCAAAGACATCAACTCCTTCCTGTAACCAATAGGCACCATTATTAGCTTTGTTACATTATAATTAATATTATCCATACTCATAGGCCTACTCAACCTATATAATATTTGATTAATTATTCGATACTTAGGAGAAGTTAAATCCAAACTCTCACCTGTATCAATTGGGAGGTCACTATAATCCTGTTTTTGGGCCCTAATGAGCTCTTCTCTAGTCCAGTTGGGTTTAAGCTTAGACATAACATTAGACATAATATTATTATCTGTTACTACACTACCACTACTCTCTAAGCTACTCAGATCTACATCTACTGCTGACTGCAGCGTCAACACTACAAGACTTAGAACGGGTAACTACCGTTATTTCATTATCGGGGCTTACCAAAATGGGATAGGTTATATTAGTAAAGGCCACATCATTCCCTATTACAATATCCACTTCCTTCACAGGAAATTTTTCAGTAATAGCCAATTTCAATTCTCCTGAAATGGAAGGACAAGATAAATGAAACAGACCAATCGGGTATGATTTTACTGAATCGGGGAATCCTGATAACAATACATATTCTTCATTTCCTCCCCTAAATCACTCGGCAACGCCTCCCTCAGGATTAATGACTGAGCTGAGCCAGTATCCCGCAAAATTCTGACCTTCCTTACATCCGAACCATTTACAGCAGAGATTCTACCCAAAGATAAATACCTCTCAAAACCTGAAGGACCAGATAGTCATTTTCCAGTGCTGTGGAAGACACAGGATTGAATTCCTTCCTGTCAATACTCATTACTGTTTTTCCCGTAGTCTTCAAAGATTTCTTATAGGCATAACACATACTTTTCACATGTCCCTTCTTATTACAATAATAACAAACTCTTGACCTCAGTTTCTCGGGATCATATACCACATTACCACCCTTATTTAAATTACCATGATACACTTTACTATTTCCAAAACCATTATTACCTTTAACATTATTCTTAGTAAACACCTTAGTACCACTGTTACCGACATTATTATTCCAGTTCACCCTAATCCAATTGGCTTAACATCTTCCCCTAATGTATTTTTATGTGACAAATAATATTCGTCACTGGCGATAGCCACCTCCTGTAAAACATCAAATTAACTCTTTTAAATAGACTTTTAATTTATCTGGAACACACCTTTTAAATTCCTCTAGTAAGATTAATTCTTTTAATTTCTCGAAGTCTTCAACCTCTTTGGACTTCAACCAATCCTCTGCATATTGTTTTTTACTCTTAGCAAACTCAACATATGTTTGTTCCTTAACCTTCTGCAAGTTCCTGAAATGCTGCCTATATGCTTCAGGGACCAACTCATATGCCTTTAACACAATCTGCTTAACACTTTCGTAATCTGACGATAATTCCTCGTTCAGAGTTACATAAACCTTTTGAGCTCGACCAGTAAATTTACTCTGGATAAGGGTAGTCCAGAATTCAACAGGCCACTCCAACCTAGGTGCTATCCTCTTGAAGGAGACAAAGAATTCGGCCACATTCTTCTCCTCAAAGCAGGGAAAAAATTTTAAGGCCTGTGCCAAATTAATTGTAGGGATAACGGACCTATTAGAAGTAGTAGGGGAAGAAGCAATAACTGTACTCCTCATTGCTAATTCATGTTGCCTTTCTTTCTCCCTAGCTTCCTCCTTAAATTTTTCTATCTCAAACTCCAACTGCTTCAAGGCAATTTGCCTATCCATAATTTCTACTGACAACACTTCTCTACCAACTTTCCCTTCGGTCTTTACTATTCTAACATGTTCATACACTTGTAGCAGCAATAACCCCTTCCTTACAGACACATCGT
The DNA here is from genome assembly GCA_039081455.1 of Macrobrachium rosenbergii. Taxonomy (NCBI): domain Eukaryota; kingdom Metazoa; phylum Arthropoda; class Malacostraca; order Decapoda; family Palaemonidae; genus Macrobrachium; species Macrobrachium rosenbergii. The sequence continues at coordinate 6,913 of JANJGK010003462.1, forward strand.
AATCTACCTCTAAATGTTGAGCCACCTGCTCCAATTCATCTTTGTTTAACTCTGCTAGTCTCTCTTGCCACCCCTCGCGGACAATAACTCTAATACATTTAACACAGACATGATTATTGCCTATAAATAAACAAACTAGAGGAGGTGAAAATATCCTGCCAACCACCCTAGCACACCAATAAACACCCCAAGACTCAACTCTCCACACAGGTGAATAACCCACGTACCACAGATCCTGGCAAGGTCGCCAATGTCAGAGCCTTGCAGTGGCGCAATGCAGCCACAACAACTAATTAATAGTATTTCCAAACCTTATTCACCTTTAAAAAAATACCCCTGTCACTATAATGTGAGAAGGTACTATAAACAAGACAATTTTCCAAGTGTGGGAGAGTCAAATCAAGGGGGGTTATTGAAAAATGGCAAAAAAAATCTATAATTTTATTACAATAATTAAAACAGACAGAAATGATTACCCAGACCTCAAAAATTAACATATGAAAAACCAAAACACCCTTAAATTATAACTAAACCAGTCACACTAATTATGATAGAATGCAACACTTTCAACCCAAAAGGAGAGGGGGTCCAGGAAGGAGAAGATTATTCGGGAAGACAGAATATCCTAAGAAAATACATTCTAATAAAACACAATCTCCTCTTAGATAAGTGCACTAATAATCTCCACATCTGGAGATACACATCAAGCCATGATCAGGTTATATGGTTTCATAAGTCCACTGCAGGATCAAACTTGATCAAGGTCCACAGGGCTGCACCAGAGGGAATAGTGGCGACGATGTTTCAACAAAAATGGTTATTATGGGTTTTACCTGCTCACAGAGAGTACCCCCAGGCTATTACGAGGTCGAGGGCTTAAGCAGTATAATGCTGAAGCACAGCAGGAACAGCAGAAGGGCATATGAATGCAGGGATCCAAAATCTTCAAGTAATCTAAAATATCTAAATATTCTCAAGGCAGGCCAAGATAACACCCCTCTCACCAGGCCAAGACTCCCAGACAACACCTCTGGAAAGCCCACTGGACTCGTTATGGACACACAAACAGGCTTGGAAGAAAATACAAACATTAGTAAACGAAAAACCAGACAATAGATGGCGGTGAGGAGTAACAAAGAGGAGAAACTAAAAATTAATCAAAATAACACTTTATAAAAACATCCACTTAAACTAATAAGCTAAATTAATGAAATTAATTTAGCTTATTAGTTTAATGCAGAAAATGAACTAGACCGAAATGAAATTGTGTAATGGGTGAGGACGAGCCTCAACCCTGAAATTAGCAAGATAAAAGTAAGACCAACCCGTGCACAACATAGCGTTTTCAATATTGACTAAATAAATCTCCACAACATATAAGTCAGATATGTCTAACATGGCCAAAGTCATGTTTACTGTCAAAATTCCCTTTAATTTGTGACCTCTAGTAATACATCTGAGGAATCAAAAAATGGAACTTTTAAAATAGACACAGGAAGGATAATAGTTGTGGGATTTCTCCCATGTTACTGATTCAAAAAAAAAAAAAAACACATCAGATCAATCCAAAATATAAAATAGCATTTAGAAATCAAAACCGAAATATTAAAAAAACACAAGTGGCATAAAATAAAAAAAAATGGAATAAAAACAAAAGTGGCATAAATATAAAAAATGGAAATAAAAATAAGTAACCAAAGCATAAGCCATATGTAAAAAGAGCAGTACAGATTAAACACAGGAAAAATGATAAAGTCGGTTCGGGTTCTGAAAATCGTGTGTGTGTGTGTATATATAATATATATATATATATATATATATATATATATATATATATATAATTATATATATATATATATATATATATATATATATATATATTACGCCCTCAAAGAGGGCGCATGACATTTTAACTTACCTCGAAGAGGTACCTCGGCAGCGTTGGTCAGCTTCAAGCCGAGCGGAGCATTATTCCTCTCTCTCTCTCTCTCTCTCTCTCTCTCTCTCTCTCTCTCTCTCTCTCTCTCTCTCTCTCTACAAACAAGCTACTAACTAATCTAGGAATAATAGCAAATTCATGTCTATAGAAATACAGTTTAATCATAAGACTAACACGGTCAATGAACTGGACTGAAATAAAATGATGTAATGGGTGAGGACAAGACTCAACCCTGAAATTAGCAAGATGAAAGTAAGACCAACCCGTGCACAACATAGGGTTTTCAATATTGACTAAGTAAGTCTCCACATCATATAAGTCAGATATGTCTAACATGGCCAAAGTCATTTTTACTGCCAAAGTTCCCTTTAATTTGTGATCTCTTGTAATGCATCTGAGGAATAAAAAAAAAAAAAAACTTTTAAAACAGCCACTGGAAGGAAAATAGCTGTGGGATTTTTCTCATGTTACTGATTAAAAAAAAAAAAAACACACACACACATCAGATCAATGCAAGAAATAAAATGGCATTTAGAAATCAACACCGAAATATAAAAAAAAAAAAACACAAGACATAAAAAAATGGAAATAAAAACAAAAGTGGCATAAAAATAAAAAATGGAAATATAAATGAATATCCAAAGCATAAGCCATGTGTAAAAAGAACAGTACAGGTTACACACAAAAAAATGATAAAGTCCGTTCGGGCTTTGAAAATCGAGACTTGGCTCACCTTACTGGTAGCTCGACAGCGCCCCAACCAAAAACAGATCTTTCACAAGCAACAATTAGCGCCCGAATAATTAACCTGTACTCAAATGTAAAATCTACACTTCCTTTGTTCCGCTCATCGGAGCGAACTCATGAACGAACTTTCGTCTGGAACGTGTCCCAATGACTTCCGTTGCCGGGAAGTTCCGTGACGTTGTTTGAGGGCGGGGGGGGGGGGGCATCGTTCCAGTTGTCATGCGTCAGCGGGACCCCTCCATCGAAGAATGCTCCCTGTCTCCATGGGCAGCAAAGCTGACCATCAGGCTTCGTAAGCACTGACGCGCGTTTTCACTCGCCAAGAATATCTTCGAGCCAACAAAATGCTTGAGTACACAAAAGGTTAACATTTTGTATATATTTATACTATAATGTTCATAACTAATAATCTCTCTCTCTCTCAGTTCTTCGTTGGAGGGGTGGATAGAGCTGTTGCCTGGTACGCTGTTGGCCCAGCGTTCGACTCCCTTACCGGCTAATGAAGAATTAGAGGAATTTATTTATGGTGATAGAAATTCATTGCTCGTCATAATTTGGTTCGGATCCCACAATAAGCTGTAGGTCCCATTGCTAGGTAACCTGTTGGTTCTTAGCCACGTAAAATAAATCTAATCCTTCGGGCCAGCCCCAGGAGAGCTGTTAATCAGCTCAGTGGTCTGATTAAACTGAGATATGCTTAACTTTTCGCTCTCTCTCTCTCTCTCTCTCTCTCTCTCTCTCTCTCTCTCTCTCTCTCTCTATATATATATATAAATAATATATATATATATATAATATATATATATATATATATATATATATATATATATATATATATATATATATATATATATATATATATATATATATATATATATATGTATATATGTATATATGTATATATATATATATATATATATATATATATATATATATATATATATATATATATATATATATATATATATATATATATATATATATATATATATATATATATATATTTATAAATATATATATATATATATATATATATATATACATATATATATATAGTCTCAGTAATTGGGCGGCTACTTGGGAATCTTAACTTAATGATTCATTATGACAATTCATTCTATTGTAATTTTATCGATTCTCATCCTTGTAGGTTTTTTCAGCCTGATGATGAGGTTTTATACCTCGAGAGCTCGTGTAATAAAGAATGTTCTTCTTGGTCTTGGCAATATTATTTATCATTAAGCTATATATATATATATATATATATATATATATATATATATATATATATATATATATATATATATATATATACATATATATATATATTATGTTCAGCATGTGCACCCCTGTGTATGAGAAGTTCATGTACAGAGAAGAAAAGTTGTGTTCATCACTGAAAGTAAATTTCTTGAAAATTCGGATATTATATCTGAATGCAGTTAAAAACATCTAGAGCTAACCAACCATATGTGGAAAAGTTTTAATTGCGTGAACAATTTATTTTCTGTTTATTTTCCTTTTGATCTGGAATCTCATTCAACCACTATTGCTAAGCTTAAAAAAGATCGATTTCTGTTGTACATCTCCGATCATTTTTTCTTTTAGATTTCCCATTTGTGGCAAAGACAGCAGAAGCCGTCATTGTGACACAGTTATCTAGATCTAGTCCCTAGTAATAGTAAACAACACATCAAAACACTGGTATCACTCGGAGATGTCTAAAACACCCAACTGATTGACGGCTTCGTCAGTATTATTATTATTATTATTATTATTATTATTATTATTATTATTATTATTATTATTATTATTATTATTATTATTCAGGAGATGAAGCCTGTTCATATGGAACAAGCCCACAGGGGGCTATTGACTTGGAATTCAAGGTTCCAAAGAATTTGGTGTTCATTCGAAAGAAGTAACAGAAGATAATGGAAAAAATGAACAATAAATTAGCATATTAATAAATAAAAAGAAAAAATTAAGTAAATTATTGAAATACAAAGAGAATAGTATTTGGATAGTGATGCATTTCATCTTCGCTTGAACTTTTGAGGCTCAATTGCACGACATCCTCAGTAGGGAGGCTGTTCCACAGTCCAAAGGTGTGAGGAATAAAGGTCTTCGGAACTTCGGAGAAGTTCGACAGCGAGGCACATTGACTGCATATTGGTGCTTCTGCTATCTAGAAATAGGCCACTGTGGCAGTTATCTGGTTCGGCAACATCAAAGGCCTCTTAGTCACCCGTTCTCGTGCCTCTAAGGGACCGCCTGTGAAAGGATGCTTCATTTCAGATTCCATAGGCCCTTTGGCACTTAGTTCCCTGGTTTCTTTAGTCGACTGCAAGAAGAGGACTTCCCTTCGTGCAGATCAGAAACTATTCTCTTCTAAGGGAATTTCATAGGCTGTTGACGTTAATGCTTATAAGGTGAATTGGTCACTAAGACAGATTCTCTCTCTCTCTCTCTCTCTCTCTCTCTCTCTCTCTCTCTCTCTCTCTCTCTCTCTCTCTCTCTCTACGTTAACGATATATAGTGAACTGCTTACTAAGAAAGATTCTCTCTCTCTCTCTCTCTCTCTCTCTCTCTCTCTCTCTCTCTCTCTCTCTCTCTCTCCACGTTAACGATATATGGTGAACTGCTTACTAAGAAAGATTCTCCCTCTCTTTTTCTCTCTCTCCCTCTCTCTCTCTCTCTCTCTCTCTCTCTCTCTCTCTCTCTCTCTCTCTCTCTCTCTCCATACGATAACCTTATATGGTGAATTGCTCACTGAGAAAGATTCCCCCCCCCCCCTCTCTCTCTCTCTCTCTCTCTCTCTCTCTCTCTCTCTCTCCCCCCCGAGGATCGTAATATCTTCATTTCCCTGTTGATTTGGAGTTAGGCTTAGTAGTGACAAGCGGTTCCAGTGTGCATAGAAATCGAGGTGTTGAGAGGGTATTGTGTTTATTAAAATGACATTATGTATGTGGTTAAAAGTGACAAGATTATAAATATATGCGGATAAAATAAAATATTTCTGCGACTCCTCCAAATGCCGTTCATTCGAAGCCCTAAAAATGTTATGCCATTTTTCACTAAAAGTTATTTTTCCACAAGACAAATATTATGATTATTATATGGAACATCTTTATGTTTTTATGGCTGCTTTGCCTGAACAGTTTAGAATCAAAACTGATAATTAGGGAAAGAGAAGTAAGAAGACTCTGTACTGAGATAAACAAAATGAGGCAGGGGAACTGAAGAAGAGTAAAGCAAAATAAATGCACAGTCAGTCAGCACTTCTTCCTTTAAGTTTTAAACTTCGCAGTGGGGTATTGCCATCAGTGCACCTCATACGGTGCACTGTAGACATTACGTAATGTCCTCTGCAGCGTTCCTTCGGCCCCTAGCTGCAACCCCTTTCAATCCTTTTACAGTTCCTCAATTCATATTCTCTTACTTCCATCTTCTTTTCCACACTCTTCTAACAAGTGATTCATAAAAAACTGCAAAAGGTTTTCCTCCTGTTACACCTTTCAAACCTTTTTACTGTAAATTTACATTTCAGCGCTGAATGACCTCACAGGTCTCAGCACTTGGCCTTTGGTCTAGATCCTATATTCTGCATTATTCTTAGTTTTAAACCTGTACGTCTTGTAATGCCTTCAATTCATTCTGAGAATATGCCAGTTAATGAATGCACTCAATTATCCGACGAACGAGAAGCTAAAATGGAGCATAATTTCCGCTGCTGGCCTGACTAGACGCTCTCTCACGTGCTTCTGAAGCAGGATATTGCACTGAGAGACAGCCGCCACTTGGGACAAATGAAAAAATCATTCCATTTCAGAAGAGAAAACTAAAATTGCATTCACAATTGCACTTATATATTTTATCGTTAACATCTTTACTACAAATAACTCCAGCAAGTATTGAAATTGTACTTAGCATAGAAATGTCAGTTAAATAAATGAAAAGCAAAATAGTTCCATTTCAGGTGGGAAAACAAAGATGGTATTTATAATTACACATTTGCATTTCCCTATTACCATCTCTGTTAAAAATAATACAGCAAATACGGATGTTGTACTTAGCATAGAAATGATGTCAGCTAATCAAAACGAAAATTTCTTAGCATCTTTGTATAATTTATTGCTTCATGATTTCTATAACGAGACGTCATGAACTAATATCATAATTGATATTCTAAACGACAATTGAAGGTGAATTCACCTCGAAGGTTTCCGATAGACGAACTGGAGATTCCTCTTAGCAAGGACCTAGATTTGAAATAGAACTAGATGACCCAGTAGGGGGATCTTGCCGTCAGTGCACCTCACGCGGTGCACTGTAGGCATTACTTTCTTTGCAGCGTCCCTTCGGCACCTAGCTGCAACCCTTTTCATTCTTCTTACTGTAACTCCATTCATATTCTCTTTCCCCCGTCTTACTTTCCTGAACCCTCTCCTGTCAGTCGTTTCATGGTGCAACTGCAAAAGGTTTTCCTCCTGTTACACCTGTCAAACGCCTTATTCTCAATTTTTCTCTCAGCTTTGAATGACCTCATAGGTCCCAGCGCTTGGCCTTCGAGCCTAAATTGTGTATTCTATTTGTTTATCTAGAACTAAATGAAGACAAACCTTCGGTATTCTGTTTTTGATGGTTTCCAAATATATTGAAAAGTCGGGGAGATAATTGTCCATTATATGGCCATTGTATTTCCAATATGAGATATAGACTTCATACATACAGGAACATAATTATTATCAAACGGAAAAATAAAAGAATCGGGAACGTAATAAAGGAAGATATTAGATTATTATTATTATTATTATTATTATTATTATTATTATTATTATTATTATTATTATTATTATTATTATTATTATTATTATTATTATTAGTGAACAGAAGGTAAACCCCTATTCATGTGGGACAAGCCCACAGGGGTCATTGACTTGAAACTGAAGCTTCCGAAGATGTGGTGTTCTTTTGAAAGAACTTACAGAAGATAACAGGAAATACAGAAAGCAGAGGTCCGTTATTAGCAAAGAAAAACAAGATGAATTAATAAATTAATAAAGAAACGGATGGAAATATAAAAGAACCGGTAAGATACAAGGTGGATACAGTGCATAACACACAAAAGTTACCAGAGTTGGCCAAATGAGAATCATCTCAATTTACAGGCTTTAATTTAACATCCTCGAAATTGCCTTTATGGCTGGTGAAGATCAAGATTCACACGCCTTTCAGTCCAAGTGGTAACAGTATTCAGAAACCTGAGTAGCGTTTAAAATGAAATGCTTGCAAAGCACAAGCCAGAACCAAAAAACGAGTTTCTAACCAAGACAAGTCACTGTAGACTTTACCTAAGGCTCTGTGCAATGTCCCTTCGGCGCCTAGCTGCAGCCCCTTTCATTCCTTTACCTCCGTTAACATTCTCTTTCTTCCACCTTACTTTACACCCTCTCATAACAGTTACTTTATATTGCAAGTGAGAGGTTTTCCTTCTGTTACACCTTTCAGACCTTTTTACTCTCAATTTCCCTTTTAGGAACAAGAGGGAAAAAAACCGGTGCACATTGAAGAAAATAAATAATCAAAAGCCCAGAACATGAGCTATGAAAACAAGTGAGGGCAGATGTGCGGAGGTGATGATTACTCATTACCAGAGATGTTGACTTTAATAATTATGTGGTCTTCGACTCAATGTGTGAAGCTTCATTGAAATTTTATGAGGCTTTTACGCCTTCGTATCCATTCGATGACTAATTAGTTAGCGATTTCTCTCTTAAATGACACCCGGCATCGAAATGATAACCTTCTCTTAGATATTAATTAACTCGGCTGGCTTATGCTGTATTTTCGTACACGGGCACATACATACCTATATATCTATCTATCTATCTATCTATCTATATATATATATATATATATATATATATATATATATATATATATATATATATATATATATATATATATATATATATATATATATATATATATATATATATATATATATATATATATATATATATATATATATATATATATATATATTATATATATAAGTATATATATATATATATATATATATATATATATACGAGTATATATATATACATATATACATATGTGTGTACACTTCTTCTTCTTCTTCTTTTAACGTGCTTTTTCCCATTTTTTGAATGGGGTAAGCACGATGCCTTCTTTTGAAGGACTTTGATTTGGCTTTGGGGTAGACCGTAGTCTCGATCGGCTGCCCTGCCTGACATCGCATGTACATGTATCATAGCAGTCACCAGCTCCCTTTCTCCCAGCAGCGAGGACAGTTGAGCGGTTAGGTCGACTGTTCGAGACGTGTGAGGTGTCAGTAATGTTCTTAGATGTTGGAGTGGCTTTGTTTCTATATGTGTGTACACTTAAACTCATATATATATATATATATATATATATATATATATATATATATATATATATATATATATATATATATATATATATATATATATATATATATATATATATATAATGTGTGTGTATGTGTACGTGTGTGTGTTTAAACAATAAATCTCCCTTTGATATTGCGTTTCTTCACTGATGTAGTTCAATGAAGTGTTAATATGTCAGTGGAGGTGTTATGTGACTTGGAATTTAAAATGATATTTGAAATGTTATTTGATAGAGGCACATCATCCTGATACCTTGGGAGCTGTGGAGGCAGAAGAAGACATCATTAGGAAGGTCTACATCAAGCTTTCAGTTATGGAAGAAACACCTTTGATGCTGGATACTATTCACCATTGTAAATCCGGGGTATTCATCCTTTCTCTAAGTGGAGACACCTATTAGTGCTCTCTCTCTCTCTCTCTCTCTCTCTCTCTCTCTCTCTCTCTCTCTCTCTCTCTCTCTCTCTCTCTCTCTCTCTCTCTCTCTCTCTCGTGTATAGAATTAATAATGCTTAATCGGAATATTCCTCTAACTCAGAATAGATACTGATGTTTACACTCACTTCAAACACACTCACGCACATCCATTCAAGCTCTGTATGTGTGTATAAACATACTCTTTTATGTATGCATATCCTGCCGTTATATCTCTTATTTTTTTTATTTTTTTTAAGTTTATTGTTATTATAGTTCATTTTTTTAATTCAGGTTCTTTATGAATTGGTCGACAAGTAGTCAGCTGGTTATAATTCATTTCTGTACCTGATGGTGTCATTATGCAATTCCTTTCCTTCTGTTGACTTGTTTGTGCTGCAAATAGTTGAGTAATCTGGACGAGCATTGTTTCTGTTTGTAGTGTCCTGATAATACTCTTTTTCAGTTTTTTGTTTTCTGTAAAATAAAACTAAGTGCCGGCTTTGTCTGTCCGTCTGCACTTTTTCTGTCCGTCCTCAGATCTTAAAAACTACTGAAGCTAAACGGCTGCAAATTGGTTTGTTGATCATCCACCCTCCAGTCATCAAGCATACCAAATTGCAGCCCTCTAGTTTCAGTAGTTTTTATTTTATTTAGGTTAAAATTAACCATAATCGTGCATCTGGCAATAATATAGGACACGCCACCACCGGCCCGTGGTTAAAGCTTCATGAGCCGCAGCTCATACAGCATTATACCGAGACCACCGAAAGATAGAACTATTTTCGGTGGCCTTGATTATATGCTGTACAGAAAACTCGATTGCGCCGAAGAAACTTCGGCGCATTTTTTACTTGTTATTTTTTGGCTCTTTTTTTTTGTAAGAGCTTTCCTGGTCACTTGTTTAATATTTCGTATCACCTTTCTGCCCCGAAGATGCGTTCATTGCTTGAAAATACTTGGCACTCTGTAGTTTGTTCTCGAGCTTTTCCTGTGGCTTCAACTGATAAACAAATCACTCGTATATTTTTGTGATTTTTTAGTGGTATGAATATATACAGAAACAGCCGGTCTTTTAACTGGTAAATTAAATAACAACAGATTGTGTCATGATGAGGAATTACTCATCTCGCTCGGACTCTTTTTTATTTAAGCATTTTTATGCCCATGTGCCATTCTTATGATACTGATTTGTTTTTGTAATTGGCGTCGCAGTGAGTTTGTTCATCGAAGCTTTAGCATCTCTTCAATTTTCCTGTTTATCAGAGCGGCTGAATACGTGTAAAATGTAAAACCAATGTGAAATGTTAAAACTAATAAAATAAAAAAAGCATCTAACGGCAACTGACATTCTTACAACAGGAAAGGTCTCGGCTCAAAAAAGATAATTTTATAAAATCGGTGCAAATTCTTTCATCATTCAGAGTGACAACAGAAAATTGATAGAATGACGCTTTTACAGAAAGGAGGTGAAATATGTTGCTTATATTGAAAGTTAAATAGAATGATCTATTTTCAATTTTTCAGCTAAGCAGACGCAAAACTAGTGCTGGAATCACCAAATAAGGAAAAGATTAGGTCTCCTTCGTCTGGCTTTTATAATCTTTTAGTAATTTATTTAAATTTTTCTTTATTTATTTATTAATTTGTTAATTTACCTGTTTTTGTAATAACATCTCTTTCTGCATTTTCCTTTACCTTCTGTTACTTCTTTCGAATGAACACCGTAATATTCTTTGGAGGCTTTAACTTCAAGTCACTGGCCCCTGTGGTGGGCTTGTTCCTTATGAATAGGGTTCATCTTCTGAATAATAATAATAATAATAATAATAATAATAATAATAATAATAATAATAATAATAATATTATTATTATTATTATTATTATTATTATTATTATTATTATTATTATTATTATTATTATTATTATTATTATTATTATATCTTTTTCATTCAGTAAATAATTTCCCTGTTCCCATAGCCACTGGCCCCTGGAAACCTTCTCCTTTTGTACTGTCGCCTTTATTTGGACTCAAAAGGAAGGATCATATTTACACTCCTGATTGAAAGCAAACAAGAGTTGATAACTGTGTTTGTTTATATATCTGTGGAGAGAGAGAGAGAGAGAGAGAGAGAGAGAGAGAGAGAGAGAGAGAGAGAGAGAGAGAGATCTGTTGAGGTAACTTTATCATCCCTCGAAATTCCATCCCTCTGTGAACAAACATAGGGCCCCAGTATTACACAAACACACTCGAGTAAGAACACAGACGCACATACAGACTGCGATCCATAATGCCTCACTTATAATAGGCGTATTTGATAGGTAAAAGTAACTTCATTCATTAATGTAGATACACACGCACACACACACACACACACACACACACACACACACACACATATATATATATATATATATATATATATATATATATATATATATATATATATATATATATATAATATACATACAAATAAACATATGTATAATGGAATCAAGTCTATGATTTAATAAACTAAATATTTTAATAAACGCACAAGAGCATACAGAAAATCACGGATAAAGTCAGAGAGAAAAACAGAAAAGGGGCGACAATGAACTAAGTGATCCCAGCTGCCAAGCTTGACCGATCGTCGCCCATATGAATTAAAGTGTTTACCTCATCCAGCACTGGGCAGAAGAACTAATTGAAATCTTGACCTCTCCCGGTGACCTCTTGCACACCATAGCATTACTATGAGAGATCTTATCACAACCATTGGATCCAAGAAATACTTCACCACTATAAATTTATTGCAAGGATTTTTACAAATTCCCTTAGACGAAGAAAGTAAGCCTTTGGCAGCTCTTTCCACTAGTAATGGCAGATACCAATATGTAAGAATGCCCTTTGGTCCAAAGTCAAGCCCAGTAACATTTGCGAGATTAATGGATAAAATTTTAGGTGATTTATTAGGCAAGGCTGTACATTGCTATATAGACGATTTGGTAATAGCAACAGATACAACTGAAGAACACATAAGAATAGTGAGAGAAGTCCTAAAAAGACTGAGGAGAGCAAATCTAAAACTAAAGTTAACAAAGTGCAATTTCCTTAGAAGGAAAATAGACTACTTGGGACACACTTTAATGACTTAAAGATTAAGTCAGTCAAAGAGTATCCTACACCTAATTGTAAGAAAGACGTAAAATCACTCTTTGGTGTAGCGAGTTTTTACCGAAAGTTTATAAAAGATTTCGCTACCATAGCAGTGCCACTGACTGAATTGTTAAAAGAACACATACATACCGTTCTGGTGGTCAACCAAACAACAGAAAGCATTCGGTGAACTGAAAGAAAGATAGACACCCTCCAGCACTTACTCTTCCAGATTTTAGTAAAGAATTCTTCTTTGCCACAGATGCAAGCCGTACTGGTTGGTATAGGTGCATGCTAAATGCAGAGGCATGATAATAGATATCACGCTATAGCTAATTACAGTAGGAAACTAAAACCTACGGAAGTAAATTACTCAGTAACAGGCCTAGAGTCTGTAGCCATAATAGAAGCTTTAAAGCACTTCAGATACATAATATTTTGCAATAAGATAACTGTATCAAGTGATCATTCAGCTGCAGTAGAAATGCTCAAAAATCCGAATTTTTCCGGACGTAGAGCTCGATGGTTTATGACTGCCAAAGATTGTGGCATAGAATTGAAATATGTGCCAGGGAAAACAAAGTAGCAGACGCATGATCAAAATACATCCCACAAGGAGATAGTGTAAATATGATTAGCCAAGAAGCAGAGACAAGTGAACCCATATGCAATGTATTTACCATGCATTACACAGAACTCTCCAGGCGGAACGTCATAAGGAAACAAAGAGGATGAAGATTTGAAAGAAGTTTCCACATTTGTAAAAAATAAGAAGGAATTTGATCATCAAGACCAAACAGAATTAAGTAAGAAAATTGGATGTCCCATAGATGCAGTGAACATCACATGGACAACGTATTAGTCTGGATGTGTGAAGAATATGACCCATTTAAGTCTTTCCAAGGTGTAACCCACAAAAGAATAGCACCTAAGCCTAAGAATTAAAGTTATTGAACTAATGCACGATGACGACATAAGCGCACACCCAGGAAGAGATGAGACAGTCAGATTGATTAAAGGATCTTGTCATCGGAAAGGAATTTACAAAGACGTTAGTAATTATGTGAAAAGCTGCAATACTTACAACAGTTACAAAGGAAGAACAGATAAAGAAGTACCTTTAGGGAAGTATCCCATTCCACAAACTCCATTCCAAAGAGTAGCAATAGACCTCATCACTAACTTGCATACCACGAGTAAAGGGAATAAGAATATACTAGTATGTATAGATACTCTTACCAGATATACAGAACTAATACCAATAACGGGAAAAGGAGCTAAAGAATGTGCAGTCGCTCTCTTTGACAAAATCTTTTGCAGATATTCTGCTCCACAGCTTATAATATCTGACAATGGTACGAAATTCAATAACTCACTAGTACAAGAAATTTGTGATGCATTCAAGGTAGAGAAAGTAACAATATAACCATACCATCCAGCTAGCAATGGTTTAGTAGAAAGAAACAACAAGGTTCTAGATGCATTAAGGCATACAGTAGAATTGGATCCTGAATGGGATATCAATTTACTTTTAGTCCAACTGTCATTAAATGCTAGAAACCATTCCAGTTCACAAGCAACACCCATGAAAGCTTTGATGGGATATGAACCAAGATTACCATATGCATGGCTGAATCAGCCAATACAGCCAAATTATTCTGAAGACATCATGAAGACAAGAATTAGTAATTTCAAGGTAATTCATAAACAGTTACACAAGAATCTAGAAGAAACCCAGAAGACCATGATAGACAGGTATCAAGAAGGATTAAAGGCAGTAGATTACAAGACAGGGGATGAAGTTTACATCAAGAAGGAAGTAAGAAGTGGAAATGATTATAAGTCAGCCACTAAATTCACAGGACCATACAAAGTCATAGATATACAAGAGACAAAAGTGAAGGTAACGAAAATAAACAACCAAATACCTTCCACATATGCTGAATCATTAGAAGAAGAGGGATTTTGGATAAATAAAGACAAAGTCAAGAGAACTAAAGAATTCAAGGAACCAAAGTTGACTGAAGAATTTGAAGAAGAAATTTCAGAAGGAAAAACTAGGTATAACCTAAGAAATAGAAGAGTCACAGGAATAAAACTTTTTTTCTTGTATTGTTGTAATTCTTACTTTGATTAGTTGGTTTTGTAGCAAAAAAAAAATGGGGTTGAGCTAGCTAATTTCGAATTTACTTTTTCTTTGACTATAAGGGGAATATTTAGGAAACGAGGGAATGTAAGTAAAATTTTAAAATGTAATGTAATCATGTCAAGGAGTTTATCAGTTATATTTTAGTTTCCTAACCAAGCATGACTAATATCTTTTAAGAAGGAATTGCCTAGATAGAAGAATAAAGAAGAGGGATTAAAATAGACATTAAATAATTTCAAGAAAAGAAAATTCTTTTTACCATAATTCAGATTTTATTACAATAACTAACACACCTTTTTCACTTGTTTAGAAAATTCTGATTAATGAAAACTTACTAATTATTGTTACAGTAAATATAGAAAAATTTTCAAGTACTAACCTCTTACCACTTTCTTTATTTGAGTTTTCAGTCATACCTTTAGGTTTGAACAATAAACATACAAAACTTATTATACAAGAAACATACTTACAGTCACATCAAAGTCAAAAGAAATTTATATAAACACATAACACACTTGTTGACGCATACAATTACACAAGGATATTTCTCCAGGACATTTCAAGAAGTACAAAATCTAGAAGGTAACCGTCCAGTCTACATCCCCCTTCACATGGTTAACCAAGAAATACTATGACGTTCGTCGTCATCAGAAGAAAAGGAAGAAAATTATTTATCGAATCTCATAAATAGTTGGACGATATCCACCTGAGTAAAATAGGACTGAGTAAAGCCTGTGTAACTTGGATAGCAAATTCTATTTTGTTTTTACAGTGCATTTGAATATCTTATTTCAATTTGACTGATAAAAAAAAATCTCTATATTCAATTTAATACTTTAAAGTTATCTTATAAATTATGTGATTTTCCTAAGAAGCATGTGTTAGGAGTTCTCGTAGATATATTATTTTGCCTTAGTTTAGCTAGAGCTGCCAGAGTCAGCTGGGTAGTTAGCCGAGATTATAATGGAATCGAGTCTATAATTGATTAAACTAATATATTAATAAATGCATGAGG
This sequence comes from Macrobrachium rosenbergii, assembly GCA_039081455.1. Lineage (NCBI taxonomy): Eukaryota > Metazoa > Arthropoda > Malacostraca > Decapoda > Palaemonidae > Macrobrachium > Macrobrachium rosenbergii. The sequence goes on from JANJGK010003462.1 coordinate 22,753, forward strand.
GCATACAGAAAATACTAATAAAACCAGAGAGGAAAACAGAAAAGGGGCGATAATGAACTAAGTGATCCCAGATGCTGAGTTTGACCGATCGTCGCCCATACGAATTTAAGTGTTTATCTCATCCACCACTGGGCAGAAGAACTAACTGAGATCTTGACCTCTCCCGGTGACCTCTTGCGCACCGTAACATTAATTCGATAACAACTGTTGAACGAAATATAAAGATAAGTAAATGTGTAGCATTAATGGAAAAGGGGAGCCCATATGGACGAAACTTAGGAAAATTACACGAAATTTTGGCATCGAATGAATGCCATATATACGAAGACTCTGGAAGCAGAGTCAGTTGGAAAAAGGCATCAGGGTAGGCAGTGTGTGAGATGTGTGTAGAGGTGACAGTGAAAGCTCGAAGTGACTCGTGAACTTATATTAAATTTCTGAATGCCCATAGACTAAAGCCCCGTACACACTATGCATCATGTATCAGCCACGTGATGCAGTAGTGGCGTTGAAAAAAATTATTAGCGGCCAAACTGTACTGCAACAATGCTCACTTGTTCCGCGGCCAGATCTGACAGTAAGGCGTCACATGTTCGAGAAGAGAAAGTTGAAACGGATATACAGAGTGCGATTAATGGATTAAGGGAGGGGCAAATATTCATTTTGCCCTTTCTTGTCAAGATTCTTCAAAATGCCTTTAGCCACACTTATTATTCAAACATCTACTGTGTATTGTAATTCATAAAATATTTGTGACCTATAAGCTTTTCAGTATATATATATATATATATATATATATATATATATATATATATATATATATATATATATATATATATATATATATATATATATATATATATATATATATATATATATATATATATCTTCCCAATCATCCCAGCCACCAAACACTCAATTTGAAGCTGGAAAATACAACAGCGTAGAGTGTTGGTCTGTGTTTGGCCAGTGGTAGTTATCGAGCCATCGGCGCTAGAGCTCAGTGGACGTCCTCCCCCTCCCACTGCTCATGCATCACTGCGAAGGCTTTTGAAATCGGTTTGCCCCACCAACACGTTCACGATGCTTAGTGTTGCAAAACTGGCTTTTCAACACATCCGTTCAACACTGCACGCATCATGATGCATAGTATGTACGGGTCTTTAGTAAAATTCTAAGTTCAAGAATTGTACCATGTGCCTTGTCAGATAAAGATTTGGTCACTGCTACCCATTAAAAGGTGGAAAGTTATATAGTTTTGAAGACTAGAATAAATGTATTTAAGGGGAAACATAATTTTCATTTTAAACCAAGATTTTAAAAACCACTTGTGAAATTTCAAGATAGCTGACATGTGAGCACGTTAACTGTAAGCTCCAACATAGTTAAATATCAAGCAACTTGTTCCTACGGAAGTGAAAGCATGCAGTACAACAGTTTTCAAGAAGTGAATACTTTCCTCACTACATATGTATATATATATATATATATATATATATATATATATATATATATATATATATATATATATATATATATATATATATATATATATATATATATATATATATATATATATATATATATATATATATATATATATATATATATATGATTATTATCACTTTTGTACGTGATTCATTTATCACACATTACCACAGGTGAAAAATAAGAAATGGGGTGTAGGTCCTGACCGGTTTCGACTTTATTTCCAAGCCATTGATGAAGGACTGATACAGAGTATGAGAAGTCACAAATATATATACTACAAGAACAGTACTGACGAACATACGCAACCGATAGAGACTACATATCGAGGTAGGAGTGGCCTTTAAAACTCATTTGGCTAAAAATCACAATATACTCTCAGGGGACAATGCTGATAAACAAACCATACGCCACCTCAGATCCACACCTGACAGGTGTCACGGAGGCGGTGTTTGGAAACTCTTTAACACTACTACCCTCGTACAGTGTTTACAAATATGATAATCCTATTTTCATACATCTCTACTGCCTACCTTAAAGTTTAAACAATTTACACATTTCTTTTGATATTAAAAGATCAAGTTTATACATCCCTTGACTGATATTCATTTTATGGTTGTAACTTTCTTTTATAAAGCTAGATTCAATGATATTCCTTTCCAGTGCATTATTAGAATATACAATCCTTTTTGCCCCTTCCCAGTTGATAGCATGATTGTTCTCACTAACATGTACAAATATACCACTGTTCCCCTGTGCATATCTCACACATTTCTTATGCTGTTCAATTTTTTTTTCCAGTGCTTTCCCGGTTTGGCCAATATAAAGTTGTCACAAGACTTACACGGAATTTTATATACACACCCTTTAGTATATTGTCAGGGGAGTTCTTGATAAGTACATTTTTCATTGTTTTATTGTTCTTACATGCGACATTAACACCAAAATTCTTAAGAAGATGAGGGATATCTTTCATATTATTATTATAAGGCAAAACAATCAAATTTTTTGTGTTGTAAGGTTCTTTCTGGTTTTGATACATAGTTTGCTATCAATGAACTGAAAAAAGATCAAAATATACACATGACAAAAGCGGATAAATCAGGCGCTCTTGTAATTTTAAATAAAAGTGAATATATAGAAAAAATGCAAAATCTTTTAGGTGATGATAGCACATATAAAGAATTAAATAAGAACCCGATAGACAATGTAAATAGTGGTTTCAATAAGAAAGTGAAAAACCTGTTAAAAGGTAATGAAAGCCCATTTCACGGTATCAGCTCTGCTGATCAATAGTCCTCTTTGCCTTATTGCTTCTTATATTCCTGCACTGTTATAACTGGGGATAATAAATCATGAACTATATATATGTATATATATATATATATATATATATATATATATATATATATATATATATATATATATATATATATATATATATATATATACATATACGAGTATATATATATATATATATATATATATATATATATATATATATATATATATATATATATATATATATATATATACAGACCTTACAGTTCGTTTGGGTTGCCCCAGGTCCCTCAGTGTGAGGCACCTCTGATGTCTACCAGAGAATTGCTAATGCATCTTCCGGTATATTTTGCATCTTCCAGTCTTGGATGGTCTGGGATGCATCTTAGATATTTGTCGAGCTTATTCTTAAACACATCTACGCTCACTCCTGATATGTTTCTCAGATGAGCTGGTAGCGCATTGAATAGACGCTGCATTATCGATGCTGGTGCGCGTTGGATTAATGTCCTGTGTGCTTTCCTTAGTTTTTCTGGTATCGTTTTGGGCACTATTAATCTACCTCTGCTTGCTCTTTCTGATATTTTTAGCTCCATGATGATTTCAGTAATTCCTTCTATCTGTTTCCATGCCTGGATAATCATGTAGCGTTCTCTTCTTCTTTCAAGACTATATAAATTTAAGAATTGTAGTCTTTCCCAGTAGTCAAGGTCCTTAACTTCTTCTATTCTAGCTGTGAAGGACCTTTGTACACTCTCTATTTGTGCAATATCCTTTTGGTAGCGTGGGCACCATATTATATTACAATATTCAAGTGGACCACGCGCGTATGTTTTATAAAGCATAATCATGTGTTCGGCTTTTCTTGTTTTGAAGTGCCGGAACAACATTCCCATTTTTGCTTTGCATTTTACCAATATTATTGCTATTTGGTCATTGCATAGCATATTCCTATTCAACATCACACCAAGGTCTTTAACTGCTTCCTTATTTGTGATTGTCTCATTATTAGGACCTTTATATTCATATAGCATTCCTTCTTTATCACCATAGTTTATTGATTCAAATTTATCAGAGTTAAATACCATCCTATTTACCTCTGCCCATTTATATATATTGTTTAGGTCTCTTTGTAGCGAGTTCCTATCTTCATCACAAGTAATCTCTACTTATTCTTGTGTCATCGGTGAAACTTCTCACTACCGAGTCCTTAACATTACTGTCTATGTCTGCAATCATAATCACAAGCAGCAATGCAGCTAACACCGTACCTTGTGGCACACCGGATATTACCGTAGCTTCATCCGATTTCTCATCGTTTGCAATCACTATCTGTTTTCTGTTTTGCAAAAATTCTTTTATCCAGCTTTATCCACAATGTTATGTTTTCTCATTTGTTTTGTTAATATATTATGGTCCACCTTGTCAAAAGCTTTTGCAAAGTCTAGGTAAACCTTTTCTGTATCATTTTCATTTATGATATTTTTATATATGCTTTCGTGGTGAGCTAACAGTTGGGTCTGTGTACTTCTTCTGGGTACAAAACCATGATGTCCTGTATTAAACAAACTATTTTTCATTAAATGTTTCATTATATATTTTTTCATTACCCTTTCGTAAACTTTCATAATATGAGATGTCAGACTCACAGGCCTATAATTACTTGCCTCTAGTCTTGATCCACCTTTGAAAGTTGGGGTAATATATGCTAATTTATGCTCATCATAAATCTTGCCTGTATCTATACTTTGTCTTAATAATATTGCTAGCGGCTTTGCGATTGAATGAACCACGTTCTTTAACAAAATGGCAGGAACACCATCAGGTCCTGCTGCTGATCCATTTTTAATCTCATTGATAACCTGCACAATATCGGCTTCAGTAATATCTATGTCCGATAAATATTCACCATTTTCATCTCTTATTTCTGTATCATTATCTTCGTTATCAATTCTAGGTGTGAATTCACTCTTATATCTTTCTGCTGATATGTTAAATATTTCCTTTTTTCATTTGTTAATCTCCCTTCAATTCTTAGAGGGCTTATTTCTACTCTTATTTTATTCATCTTTTTTGCATATGAGTAAAATATTTTGGGGTTTTGTTTGATATTTTGTAGGGTCTTTTCTTCAAGGTCTTGATTTTCTTTATCCTTTGACTGTATAATCTTTTGTTCTGCATTTTCTATCTTACTTTTTAGCTCCATCACTTTCCATGCATTCTTTTCTTTTGCAAGACCTTTTTTCCACTTTCTGATTTTCTGGAACAAGATCCTTCTATCTCTTGGTATGTGTGACTGATGTTTACTTTTCTTTGGTATATATTTTTCCACTATTTCCTCTAAAATTTTATATAATATATCTGTATTTACCTGTATATTATCACTTACGAATATGTTTTCCCAGTCTTTGTTTAATTCTTCATTTATTTTTGACCAATTTATATTTTTACTATAGAAATTATATTTTCCAAATCCTTCCCATTTTTTCTTCTCATACTTATCTCTGTTTTCAATAGTTTTGGAACGGACTGTTAATTCTATGACATTATGGTCTGAAATACTCGTATTATACACTATTATTTCTTTAACATAGTTCATCTCGTTCACAAATACTAGGTCTAAAATATTATCCTTTCTTGTTGGTAGGTGATTTATTTGCTGAATGTTATGTTCTAGTAGCATATCTAATAGCTTTTCAAATTGCCTCTTATCTTCTGCGCTACTATTACTCTCCTTTTTATGTGTATAAATACAACCACAGTCTCCTGTTCGTTCTTTCCATTCTGCGAAAGGAAAGTTAAAGTCTCTGGATAGAAGTATAGTCCAGTCTTTGTGATTTCTACGTATATCATCCAATTTGTCAATTATTATATCAAACTCTTTAGTATTCGGGGGTCTGTACATTACAATATTTACTAATTTTTTCAGATTCAAATTCTACTGCTATTAATTCACATTCTGTGTTACTATATTTCTCACAGATTTTTCCTTGATTGGCATCTCTTTCATATATTGCGGTTCCCCCTTGATTCCTATTTTTTCTATCTGATCTATAAGTTTGGAAACCCTTTATCTGATCATCATTACCAGTCTCATGTGAGTACCAGGTTTCACTTATATTCATTATATCTATTTTTTTCAGTTTGGGTTAGTTCTTCTAAGAACTCTATTTTTCTTTTTGAGTTACTCGAAACTAGACCCTGTGCATTCATCACTATGATGGTTTGTGTTTTATCCCAATTATCTAATAAGGGTAATAATAAGGATTTTCCCATGTCTCTTTCCTGCTCTGATATGTTGTTCTTTTCTTCATTTCCATAACTTCGGACATTAAAAAATCCAACCTTTCCAAAATAGTTGATCTTTCATCTTCATAATTATTCATTTTGTGTTTGTATCTGCACCTATCTCCATATCTTCACCATCCATTTGCATCGTAGATACATTGCTTTGTTGCACTGTACCTGGGAGCTGAAGCCTCATATGTTGGTGCTGACATTTCATAATGTGGTGCCGGCTTGCTTTTTCCATAGTCACATACTCTTTATTCTTTCCTTTGTTTGTTTCATTTTTACTTTGATTTTTTATATGTATTTGCTTTTGATTTTCGTTCTTCATGGCGTCAGGATGCATGTATCTGCATTTTTTGTTGAATTTGTAATCTTTTCCTTCTTTCAGATTCCAGCATATTTTTGGACGTAGATCGCTGCATTCAACCTCATAACCATCTAGATATGCTCATTTGCCATAGATTTCATAGTTGTGACATATTTTGGGATGTTTGTAGTTACATCTTTCACCAAATCTGCTATTTCCTCTTATCAAAAGAGCGCAGACTGTGTCTTTCTTTTCTTTTTTTTCTTGCTCATTCCCTTCAATATGTATATCAGGGTACAGCCTCTTTGGGATTTTTTTTATGTTGTCATTTCATAATTTATTTCTTCGTATGTATGCTTTTGTATTGCCTCATATGTAGAGTCTATGAGATTCTCTGCATCCATACTCTTATCCTGTTCTTTGTTTTCATTACTGTTTTCTATCTCTTCAGTTGTATTTTCTTCTACTTCATTTTCCTTTTCTTCATCATCCTCAGTTTCATCATCCTCAACTATCTGTACATTAAGTCTTGACTTAATAACATTATCTATCCATATTAGACATGTTGAGCAAAATATTTTTGTGTCCTTTTTTTATTTTGCTGTACTTCGGCGATGTAGGGTGTGTTGGAACATGGCATGCATTGCATTTCCTTATCAGGTTTTGTGGATTTACAATGCTATATCACACATTACATAGATTGCATGCTTTAGGCATTCTTTTTCCTATGGCATCAATCAGTATAGTAACCAAATTCACCTTATTCACTTTCTTTGATGGAATGTGTTGATTGGTGTAGATTTTCTTTATAAGTTTTTTGATCACTTGACTTTCCTTGGTATTCCTTCAATTATTTTCATGATGTTTTCTGCTGACTTGTTCCAGCTTGAAGGGTCATATCCTTTCACTATGTCTGTGTTTGCTTTTGCTTCTTTTTGATTGGAGTTATTGTTGATCTCAACTATAAGAAACCCCAGCTCCCTGCTTGCCAATTCATCATATTGGAAATCTGCGAGGGTTGCTAAATTCCTCCATCGTCTGCCGCTGTTGCTGCTGTTGTTGTTGCTAGACACCTCTTTGATGCTTAATTTTATAATATTTCACTCGAAAAGTACCTTTAGTCTACACTTTTATCATGCTATTCTGACTTAATCTTATCACCGACAGTTCACGAACACTTCTAGCTATAATTCACTCGCTAGTCGTATGTTATACGCGTGAAATCGGGTTGATTATTCAGACCAAGAACGAATACATCTTTCCGACCAAAAACGTGCACTCCGAGGAGAGAGAGAGAGAGAGAGAGAGAGAGAGAGAGAGAGAGAGAGAGAGAGAGAGAGAGAGAGAGAGAGAGAGAGAGAGAGAGAGAGAGTTCCTCTTGTAACCGTTATCCAACACAATCAAAGCCGTTCCTCTGCTTGGGTATCAATGTATTGACAGCATTTTCGGTCACGAACCCTCCTGTTCTTTGAATAATTCATGGCAATTCCTCTTCCGCCTCACAGGATCAGTTCATCACTCGAAGTAATGCTTCCCTGTCCTTCGGGACTCCGTGTCTGTGTGTTGTGGGAGATGATGACGTGACGGGGGGCAGCCTTCTTCTGGTCCAAAGGACGCGTCAATTCTGAGGACTCCTTTTGAAGGAGGAGTATGGCTGGTTATTTAATCATTATGCAACCTATTATTTTCATTATTTTATTTTATTGATAGTATTTTATTGTTATTATTATTATTATTATTATTATTATTATTATTATTATTATTATTATTATTATTATTTATATAATAATAATAATAATAATAATAATAATTATAATAATAATAATAATAATAATGAATATGGGTGATTTTTACATAATTATATAACGCATTCTTCTTCTTCTTCTTCTTCTTCTTCTTCTTCTTCTTCTTCTTCTTCTTCTTCTTCTTCTTCTTCTTCTTCTTCTTCTTCTTCTTCTTATTATTATTATTATTATTATTATTATTATTATTATTATTATTATTATTATTATTATTATTATTATTCAGGAGATGAACCCTATTCATATGGAACAGGAGTGCAAAGTCCATTGACTTGAATTCAAGCAGCCAAAGAATATGATGTTCATTTGAAAGAAGTTACGGAAGGCAATAGGAAATACGGAAAGATGGGATCTATTATTAGTAAACAAATCTAAATTAGGAAATTAGTAGATATAATTAGATAAAAATGTAAATGAAGGATTAAAATTGCAAGGGGAATTGTAAACCCAAATGGGTGTATAAACAATAACACTTCATATAAAATCATACAAGTATAAGATAATTTAAAATAAAAAAAATAGCAAATTAATAAATATGTAAAAATGCAAATAAATGATTAAAAGTAAAAGGAGAACTGTACATTCGAATGGGTGAAACATGTATCAAAGAATAATTCATATAAAATCGCCTAAAATAAAGAAATAAAACATACACACATACACACACACTCATATATATATGAACTAGATATCTGGATCTTTAATGTGTGTAGTAGGGTTGTTAAAGGCTACGTCACCTAAAGACTCGAGAATAACTTGTTTACTTCAACGCGAAGTAAACATTACAATTTATCAGGACATGCACTAGGGATACAATTAGGTAGGTGCTAAGTCTAAACGGGTTATAACTTCAATGTTCTTTCAAATGTTTATTTTGTTCTGTATCCGCGGCATAACTGATATTAAAATGTGTACTTAACGTACGATATGACCAAGAATGTCTCTGAGACTTCTCAGAGCAATGTACACTGGGTGTAGAAATACACGAAGAAATATACACGGCAATTGACATATAGAAACGCCGCAAAGATATTGTAAACTACATTTCTCGCCAACCAGTACCCTAAGTGCACAGCAATTTGCTCCAACACTTGAAAGAGATGTGAAAACTTGGAGACATTACAAAAAAAATCGGGTCATATCTATTATTCAAAAACATTTACGACAGAGAAGAACTTCTGATTTTAGATGCATATAAACATTCGATGGTCTGACGCAAGGGTAGGAAGAAGGCTTGTAAAAATAAACAACAGGATTCACAGTCAGTAACCTAGATTTTGTGACCCCAGTTATAATAACCATAAATCAATCTAAATCAAACAGACACAGTTCCCTACAGCTATCCTGCACTGCGAATTATTAATATACAACTAGAAACAAGTATAATACAAACCAAAAAATTTCTTCATTGACAGTTTTATCTGTTTAATAACTTTGCTTCTTTTGACTAGATCCATTTTTCACGAAGACCGTCAACACAGAGTTACTGAATATGGGCATGAAGAGGGTTCATCCTAATTCAGTTAGGATACAAAATATGAAAAATGTAAGTAAGATGGTAAATACAGTAGGAATGAAAACAAGAGTAACTTGATAACAATAACAACGAAAACGAGAGAGAGAGAGAGAGAGAGAGAGAGAGAGAGAGAGAGAGAGAGAGAGAGAGAGAGAGAGAGAGAGAGAGAGAGAGAAGTTAAGTATACCTTAGTTTTACCAGACCACTGAGCTGATTAACAGCTCTCCTAGGTCTGACCCGAAGGATTAGACTTATTTTACGTAGCTAAGAACCAATTGGTTACTTAGCAACGGGACCTACAGCTTATTGTGGAATCCGAACCACATTATAGCGAGAAATGAATTTCTATCACCAGAAATAAATTCCTCTAACTCTTCATCAGCCGGCCGGGGGAATTGAACTCCGGCCCATTGAGTGACAGTCTGAAGCTCAACCGACTCAGCCAACGAAGGGCTAGAGAGAGAGAGAGAGAGAGAGAGAGAGAGAGAGAGAGAGAGAGAGAGGAGGGGGGGATGGTTACTACAGTGGTAATAACAGTTGTAATGAATACAAGAGTAACTTAATAACAGCGTAAACGAGAGAGAGAGAGAGATGGTCACTATAGTAGTAATGAAAACAAGAGTAACCTAATAACAACGAAAACGAGAGAGAGAGAGAGAGAGAGAGAGAGAGAGAGAGAGAGAGAGAGATGGTCACTACAGTGGTAATAAAAACAAGAGTAACTTAATAATAACAATAACAACGAAAACGAGAGAGAGAGAGAGAGAGAGAGAGAGAGAGAGAGAGAGAGAGAGAGAGAGAGAATCAGCTCTACATTTCGTGCTATCAGTCAAATTATTGCTGGGTACGTTTCGAAGACAGTATTGGCACCTGACACCATAGCCACTTGGTCCTTCCTGCCTCCATTGTTGTCAGTCTTATATCTTCTCACCGTCAGTATTGGCGACGCCTCCTGTTATTCTCTGTCACTTAATCACCACACCCTCTCTTTCCCTTTCATCCCGAAGATCACTTCGTCACAGTACATGTCTCCCTTTTCGTTAGCATGAAATTCTCGAATTTGAAGTCTGAAGACCTTCCGTCACAGTGTTAGGGATCCGTGTTAGTAAGGCTTTCGTTCATTATGGCTGAGAGGAGATTAGCAGATAAACAAGCAGCTTTGACACTTTATTTTATTAAATTAAACCTCACGCTTTTAAGGCTTCTTTCTACTTTTGGTTTTGTGTTTTTATAATGTCCTTCATCAAAACAAATTTGATTATCAGATAATTGGTTTTATCACTTTTTTTTATTTAGATTAAATATACTTCTAAAAGGATTCCTCCTGCATATGTTTTTCGTGTTTTCATAATATCCTCCTTCCAAAAACATTTGATTAACAGATGAACAAGTAGTTTTATCACTTTTATTTAAAGTAAACGTCATGTTTTATAAGGATTCTTACCGCTTATGTTTTTCGTGTGTTTTTGTAATGTCCTCCTTTAAAATACGTCCGTCGCTCCCTTCTTCCTGTCTTCCTTTTTCTGTATCTTAGCTTCAAGAGGGCAATAGATCGCCTGTCTCAACTGGGCTGAAATGGGAATATATATATATATACATACATATATATATATATATATATATATATATATATATATATATATATATATATGAAATTTTTTTATCACACCGTGATTTATATACAATCATGAAGCTACAAATGTCGCTTAATATCGAAATTCACGCTACCTCGGTATATCTCCGTTGGAGAATTGTCGCCGAAGGGGAATTTACATAAGTGATAAATGAATTGGAATCGTGGGGACACGCTCAATGGTTTACGTCAACTGGAGTCGCTGAATAGGCTTTCGTCGCGGGTTCGTGTCCCCACGATTCCAATTCATTTATCACTTATATAAATTCCCCTTCGGCGACAATTCTCCAACGGAGATATACCGAGGTAGCGTGAATTTCGATATTAAGCGACATTTGTAGCTTCATGATTATATATATATATATATATATATATATATATATATATATATATATATATATATATATATATATATATATATATATATATATATATATAATCAACACAGTCACGTGTGGAACAGAAATAAATTTCTGACTCACATCAGGATCAAACCGAGGTCCTTCAATTGAAAGACCTGTGTTCGATCCTGATGTGAGTCAGAAATTTATTTTCTGTTCCACACGTGACTTGTGTGTTGATTATTTCAATCATATCCGCTCAAAAAGGATAATTCGAATGAAATTCTGTCAGTTGGGCCACTGCGGAGTCGGGAAGTTGGGGAAAACAAGCTGGAATAAAAGCAGTTAGCCTGCCCAGGTAAAGCCTTTGGTACAGTGGTACTCAGATTCCAGCTTCTTTTATGACTTGTGTGGCTTGGTTGGCAGCGGTCCGGTCTTTGAAAGACCTGGGTTTGAGCCTGATGTGAGTCAGAAATACATATCATATATATATATATATATATATATATATATATATATATATATATATATATATATATATATATATATATATATATATATATATATATATACATACGGGCCTTTCAACACTACAGTCCTTTACTAGCAGACTGATGAATCATAGAAAAATAAGTGTACAGGAAAGCTCGTAGAATTGACAGATGACATACAGATATCCCTGAGGATGGGGATTATAAGGAACAGATGCACCTGGAATCCAACACACTTGAAGAATTAGTGGACCTACCAAAACAAAGGTAAATCTTTGAGAGGTTTTACAAAGGATTAGGTCCAACTGGCTCAAAAGCATGGAGGAGTGAATTAAAGAATTATACAGGGGAAGAGACTAGTGGCCAAAAATTACCTTCGAACGAATAAGCTGATCACATATTTAATAAAAGTACAACACATTTTCTCCTTTTCGTAAAGTTATAAGAAAAGTTTGACAGATCTTAAAAAAAGACAATACAATCCACATCACAAAAGCTAAGTCGAATAGTATTGTAATTTCAGATAAAGCTGACTGCATATACTGTAATGTATGCAAGCCTTACTGGATGATGATACGACTAACAAAAAATCCCCTTGATTAAGTCATAAAAATTTCAATAGCACAGTGAAAAAATCCTTAAATATAAAAAAAGAACTAATAGATCTGTTGATAGTAAAATTTCCCTCGTTACCTTACTTGTACGGATTAGTAAAAACTTACAAAGAAAATAATCCTAAGCAACCTATTATTAGCACTGTTGGTTCAGTATCATACAAAATTTCAAGTTCTTCTCCCTGTTACTTGGAACTATTTCCGATTCTCACATATATAATTCACTAGATTTTGTTGATAAATTAAACAAAATCACTTTTTGCCCCACTGATAGATTTTTTATTTTTGATGTTTGTTCTCTTTTCACTAAAGTCCCTATAGATTCTATTTTAGAGTATCTTAGTAACGAACTAACACATCGTTAATTACCTCTACCTGTAAACCATATTATTTCACTCACAAGGTTGTGCATTTGTGGTTGTAAGTTTATATGCAATGGTGAATTCTACCGACAAATCTTTGGTATGGCAGTGGGCAACCCTTTGTCCCCGCTCCTCTCAAACTTGTATAAGGAATTTTTTTTTTTTTTTTTTGAAAATGATATTTACCTAATATCATTTATACTCCTTTAAGGTGGTATAGATATGTTGATGATATTTTAGCTGTTTTGCCAGCTGGTACTGAAGTAAATGATTTACTCTCTTATCTGAATAACCAGGTACCATCCATTAAATTTACTTTAGAATTAGAAAAAGACAATTGCCTCCCTTTCTTAGATGTTTTATTACATATAGAACCATTTCAATGCAAATTCAGTATTTACAGGAAACCAACCAACAACTTAACTTATGTACTGCTATTCAGGCCACCACCTTAATATCAAATTATCCATATTTTCTTCTATGTTTTTACAAGCATTGCACATTGTCAATCCCCAGTATTTGGATCAAGTAATCCAATACATAAGAAAAATAGGGACAGGTTTATGTTACCCGTCATATGTACTAGATATTTGCTATAATAAAGTCCACAAAAAGTTTTATACTGAAAGCAACATGGAGAAAGAAACCCCGAAGAACACTCTAAGTGTACCTTATTTTAGTGGTTTTGAAACCATAAAATCATTGATAAAATCTTTTAATGTCAACCTGGTTTTTTCTATAATAACACACCATATGGAATTTCAATAAAAAATAGTCCTAAAGACTATATAATATATAAAATTCAATGCTTGGACTGCTCTTAATCTAGTAAGGATTTAGAAGTGAGAATTAAGCAGCATAAGCATTCTGTCAAAACTAGGCAAACATCCAGTGCAATATTCATTCATTTAAGTGAAAACTCTCACCATATCAATTGGACTGATAGTTCAGTGATTGCCAGATCGAAAGATTTCTCTTCACAAAATCTTTTAGAATCACCAATTATCAATTATACAGCTAACTTCCAGCTGTAATTTCAACCTTAGCCCTGGCGTGTATTATTTGAACCCCTGTATTAGTAAAATGTTCAAGGTTCAAGAATGTCCTTAAAGATAAAATCACTGACTTAATTAGCAATTATTTACCTTATGTATGTTTTCTCTGTATTTGTATGTTTAATAGTTTTTTTTAAATGTTCTTTTTGCAAAAATTTTTATTGTTTACAAAAAGGAGAGAATGTGTTGTACTTTTATAATTATGTAATCAGCTTACTCATTACAAGGTAATTTTTGGTGGTTAGTCTCTTCCCTGTATAATCCTTTACTTGACTCCTCCATGCTTTTGAGCCAGTTGGGCCTAATCATTTGTAAAACCTCTCAAAGATTTACCTTTGTTTTGGTAGGTCCACTAATTCTTAAACAGTGTTGGATTCCAGGTGCATCTGTTCCTTATAATCCCCATTCTCAGGGATATCTGTATGCCATCTGTCAATTATACAGGCTTTCTTGTGAACTTATTTTTATATTTTTCATCAGTCTGCTAGTAAAGGACCATTGTGTTGAAAGGCCTAGCAACCACTCCGTTGTTTCATTTTTCCTTTGTGACATTTGCTCTTATTTATACATTCTTCACGTTCCATATCTTCGTGAATCAGTTATACAATGCATATATATATATATATATATATATATATATATATATATATATATATATATATATATATATATATATATATATATATATATATATATATTGTTACAGACTGGACGTGGTTTGATAAGAATTTAAACACAAAATTATAATTGATGCTGCCACAAAACCAAGGGAGTCCAGTTTGTAAACAAAAGGGAATTTAATTGAAGACTTAACTCAGAATTTTCCTGGAGTTATAATTTAAGGTGGGAGGTCGCCATATTGGAATTTAGAATTCTTTTGCCAATTTACAGGGATTTATTTATAGAAACTTAGCAAATCAATAGTGCAAATCAACATTTAGTCACAATACAACATAATCACTGAGGGGCAGATTCAGAATAGGGCACAGTAACAATAATGACATGAATTGGCAATAAGCAAGTGGATAAAAAATGGGGCCAATCTGCAATACTCGGTTCAATGATAATAATCCCATTCAGTCTGCCCTGATTGCGTGAAATAATAATGCAAATAATGGTGTTCCAGGATGGAGGAATACTTCATAAGAACAGTTGGCCACAACGGAAACTTCTCTGAACTACGACCAGGAATTACTGGGGTGGCAGGCGGGGTATGGAAGCATGGACTTGCGATCGTGCCACGTGTCCCTCCTGAAAAAAGAGGTTCTGAGTTAGCCCTGCTCAACCTAAGGGAAATGGAGTCTTCCTACAAAAGATTACCCAACACGTTCTTAAATACAACACCTAACGTAGCCTAGAAGGTGCTTTTAATGAAAGCATGTGCGTTAACAGTGAACACGTAATTATACGCGCCCAAAGTTAACTTACGCTGTTACAACTTAACTTGAATAACTTAAATAGCCCTTAGATTGCACTGGTAGAGGGATAAGTGATTGTTATTTCGGGATCTTTACTCGAGTTCAAAGTGCGTGAATGGCAAGGCAGGGGATACAGGCAAGATTCTGACAAAGGGAAGATTGTTTCGTGGAGGAAGAGGTTAAAAGTTCAAAAGAAATGGAAATTAAGGAGTTAAGTACAAGGGACAGGGCTGGCTATTTGACTACTCGCAAACGTATGAACCTTTTATGACTGTTATAGGTGCCTACAACCATTCCAGGTCCCTTGTTTGAAGACAGTCTGGCCAGCGGAGATGGAGGAACCGCAGCGCGTCTGCTGCAGATGAGGTCAGACCAAAGAGTGGCTTCTGTTTTCCCCAATATGGCATCGTGGGGGGTATCACGGTTCGGGCCAACGTAACTGCAAGGAGTCATACGCCAGCAAAATCACAGAGAAAAGGAGACCTTAGGACTAAGGCCCTACAGAATAAAATCCTACCGCATCCCCTAAGTTCGATACGCCTATTGGGCTTCCTGAACACTAATTGCTACCCCATCTCAGGCGATGGGGGGGAGACAGGGGTTTGGGTATTGTTCTAGCATCGTACGATCTTTAAGAGGGGGGGGGGGGGGAAATCTAGGTGTGTTCTGGTAGCAGGGAGGGTTTTTAAGAGGGAGACCCATTGTCTACCCTGCTTGGGCATTCCTATAAGTTAGCTAGATAGCAGCTAAATAGGAGGGAGGGATGTATATCCTTAACAATATATATATATATATATATATATATATATATATATATATATATATATATATATATATATATATATATATATATATATATATATATATATATACATACACATATACTCATTATTATTTTCTAACGAAACATGAAGTTGGGTTTTCGTGTGGAAGGACTCAAGATCCAACAGCATAATAAGATGATGCAGAGGAGAATGGTTAAGTAGATGGACTGGTACTGTACCTGATTTCCATGTCTTGATCACCAACATCAGGCTTCACTGACTTGATTTTGTTGCTACGAAATAACTGGTTCATAGTTGAATTATTTGGAATTGGAAAATAGAGTTTAGGCCAAAGGCCAAGCGCTGAGACCTATGATGAGGTCATTCAGCTTTGAAAGGGAAATTGAGAGTAAAAAGTTTGACAGGTTTAACAGGAGAAAAACCTTTTGCAGTTGCACTATGAACAATTAATAGGAAAGGGTTGAGGAAAGTAACATGGAGGGAGAATATGAACAGAGGTACAGTAAAAGGAATAAAAGGGTTGCCGCTAGGGACCGAATAAACGGTGCACCGCGTGAGATGCACTGACGGCACTGCTCCCCTACGTGGCGGGTGACTGATTCATAGGAAATCTCTGCCGTGGCAACTAGCAGGGTCAAATCCTGATAATAATACAAATTTAAGTTGTGTAATCGTTTAAACATCAACGTATCTCTTTAATTTATTTTGGTTTCGATCCCACTAGTTCCAGGGAATTTACTTCCTTCACTCACTTCCAGATTTCAAGGATTCCTGTGGAAAGTTATCCAGTCCAAATTTTGAAGAAAAAATTGGTAGCATTAAAGAGATCACGTTATTCTAACCGCTACATTATCAGTAAATTAATTTGTCTCCACAGTGACTATCAATACCAACAAGATTACATTCAAAAAACGTCTCATGACTTAGTATATTTATTTAAACACACGAACAAGCACATATTTAGCTATGTTGTTGCACAGAGTAAGCATACAACATATGAGCTGTTCGCAGGCATAAATCATAAGCAAGACTGAGTTCTCATGTGCGAGCCCATAATAAATACGAACGATTATAAAGCAGATGTCGCCCTCTATCTTATAGCTCTTGTTTTCCAAATTGTTTTCTAGAAAGTTGAAACTTAACACAGGCACTCGTGTGTAAACTTTTGATGCACACTGATTTCTGCTTGTAGGCATTCCTGAAGGCTCTGTGCAAATCGTGCGCAGTCTTTTCGTCCAATCTTTTTCGTCCAAAGTCTGTTTGTCCAAGTCATTTTTTCCAAAGTTTTTTTTGTCCATCACGTTTTTGGTCCAGCGTCTTTTTGTCCAATGATTCTTTAGTCCAGCGTCTTTTTGTCCGATTTCGTTTGCTTTTCTCTGCGAATTTGTTGGATTTGTTACATCAATTAAAGGTACATCCAGAAAATGACAAATACAAATTAAAAAATGTAATATTTATTGCAGACATTTATATATAAAAATAAAAAAAAATAAATAATATTTATTGCAGACATTTATATAAATAAGTTAAGTATATGTTAGTTTAACCAGACCTCTGAGCTGATTAACTGCTCTCTTAGGGCTGGCCGTAAGGATTAGATTTGTTTTACGTGGCTAAGAACCAACTGGTTACCTAGCAACGGGACCTACAGCTTATTGTGGAATCCGAACCAGATTATGACGAGAAATGAATTTCTATCACCAGAAATCAATTCCTCTAATTCTTCACTGGCCGGTCGGAGAGTCGAATGCTGGGTCAACAGCATGCTAGCCGAGAGCTCTAGCCACAGCCACCAATGAAGAACTTTTTTATATATATAAAAATACAATAATATTTATTGCAGACATTTATATATATATATATATATATATATATATATATATATATATATATATATATATATATATATATATATATATATATATATATATATATATATATATATATATATATATATATAAAATATTTGTTGCAGACATTTATATATATATATATATATATATATATATATATATATATATATATATATATATATATATATATATATATATATATATATATATATATATATATATATATATAATATTCATTGCAGACATTTAGAAAGAGCGCAGGTTGTGAGCAATAGCCTTTAAAAATTCCATTTTTTCAGAATCATCATAATGTTCAACCAAAGTATGTATGCGCTGATTAATCTGCCTATATTTTTTTTGTTTATGTAGTATATCCCCTCGGTGAATGTGAGTTATCTTGGTTTGAATCAAGCCAGTTTCATTCTCCAAACTTTTAATCAGCCGCCAAATATTAGGATTGGTTGCGCCTGAAGAAAACTTTAATGATGAATGGTATCCTTCGAAAACGTTATTTGTCCTTGGCAAGTTATTAACAATTCTGTTGTTAGCATTCCATAATTCCATTGGAAATAACGGAGGTTCTCTTCTTCTCCTTCTGCCATGACCTCTCACTACACCCATATAGTTGACATCAAAGTAACTAATAAATTCTCCAGGAATTTCATCGTCATCTGTTAACTCTTCATGGGCTTCCTCAACATCAGCTACTGAAAGAAAGGCCACTGCCGAAAAGCACCTTACTTTTAAGCAGAAATCAGATTCACTGTTGTATTTTTCTCGTAATCCTAAATCAGTAATTTTCCGATATAATGATTTCCCTAAATGGAACAAATTTGGAAAAACAGAAGTGAAAGCTCTATGAATGGCAGTTTCAAAGTCTACCATCAGTTCACTTGGGTTAACCAAAGGTTGCATAATTTTCAACTATGAAAATAGTCGCAGATAAGTTGTCTTTGTTTTATCGGGTAACAAAGCATATAGTCGCGGAAAACTGCTTTCTCCAATTTGCACATGAATACAGAATAGCTGCGCCCACTGATTAGGCGCACTCTTAAAAGTTCCGTCACATGACCATATAGCAAATGTTGCAAGGTCACTTAGTCCACTGTCAGTTGCAAATATTAACATCCGGAGGGTATCTTGTGAGCCAGTCAAATTGTAAAAATTGTTCCCCATTACTAAGATTTCTAAAGCCCTATCTGGGATTTCAAATCCATGTCTGGTACTTGGAAGAGTAGGAATACCGTCGACAATTTTCCTGTCCTTATGGAATGTTCGTGAAAGCACCGGGATGGAAGGAAGCTGAGCACGGGTGTTGTTATCAACTCATTACACTCTCTGATATAATGTTACGCACACTATTTGAAATGCTTGCAACTGACTCGTCCTTCATTTCAGCCACAGCGATTCTCGCTGTTACTAACGCTGCTTCTGCTGGATGTTTGTGCTCGGCTGACACATACACAATTCTTGGAGTATCTTCTTGCATCACTGTATGTATACGCACTGAGCACGATTTTCTGAGTTCACACCACCAATAATCTTTTTCCAGTGGGAGTGAAAATCATAAACGTAGTTGTTTTCGTCAGCTACTTTCCTTTTTCCTTTTGATGACGTTATAAATCTTGCCATTGTGTTGGTACTTCCTTTCGATTTCATGGGCAAAAACTGGTACTTCCTTTCGATTTTAGGGACAAAAACTAAGTTTACTAAAATTTCAAAAACAAAACATTACTTCCATTTTGGGAAATTGCTCTTAACAGCGACCTAACTGCCGAGGAATCACTGGATTACCTTAAGACCAAACTACCAAGTTTCACATGCAGTCATTGACTAAATAGACTAACAAAAGTCAAGGATATTGGACTAAAAGACATTGGACCAAGAAACTCATGGACAAAAAGACGTTGGACTAAAAAAATCGTTGGACAAAGAGACGTTGGACCAAATGGAATGGACAAAGAGACGTTGGACGAAGTGGCGTAGGACGAAGAGGCATATAACCCTCTGTGCAGCGTCCCTTCGGCCCCTAGCTGGAACCCCTTTCATTCTTTTCACTGAACTTCCGTTCATATTCTCTTTCTTCCATCTCACTTTCCACCCTCTCCTACCAATTGTTTCAATATTATCTTTAACAGTGAATGAACTCATAGGTGCTAGAGCTTGGCTTTTGGCCCAAACTCTATATTCCAATTCCAGTTCTCATATGTCGCCTAAGCTTGAAAAGAAAATACATCAATAACTTTTAGAGCTGCTCTGATATCAGATGAACGAGAGAGCAGGCTCTTTGCCACGGGTTAATAAATCATGGATCTATAAGTCTGTTTTCGGATATGAAGGACAATAATTGTAGGTATTTCAAATAATATTTACAGAAATTCGTCCAGGCTTTTAAAAAAAATGACTACCTACCAAAAACCCTTCGTGTCAACTCTCTCTCTCTCTCTCTCTCTCTCTCTCTCTCTCTCTCTCTCTCTCTCACACACACACACAC
This sequence comes from Macrobrachium rosenbergii, assembly GCA_039081455.1. Lineage (NCBI taxonomy): Eukaryota > Metazoa > Arthropoda > Malacostraca > Decapoda > Palaemonidae > Macrobrachium > Macrobrachium rosenbergii. The sequence goes on from JANJGK010003462.1 coordinate 43,484, forward strand.
ACACACACACGCACGCACACATATGCAGACTGCCAGAAATATTTCCTCATATACACCAACGCACTGAATGATGGCCTCTGTGACAGCATTTAACCGAAATCCGTGGGAAACACGATTTAAATTCAGGTCGCGGTACATTTCAACTTGCTCACAATTTAACTTCATAGAATATTCCCAATTCTATTATGCCGCCACATGTCCCCGCCATTCTGTTTCTTGTACTTTGGATTACTTCTCTTCCTGCGAAAGCAACGTCGGTTGATGGATACTGAAGTTTGGGTACAACCTTTTTCCCTTTTGTTTTTATCGGGTTTGCCCATTGGTTTGTGGGAGTCGATCAGATTTCAGTGTGTTGTAGCATCCACGAAAATTTTGTGCTTTATGAATCCAGTAATGAAAGAACATTGTAGCAATCTGAAATTCTCTGGAATATCTAACACAGAATTTACTTCTGAAAGAATCTGAAATCAGTGATACAGTATACATAGCATACGGTTGGAGTAATGGAAAATAATGCCGTTCTCTTATGTCAAAGCAAACAGAATTTACTCCCAAAGCGAAACTAAAGTCGATGATACAGTATACATGATATAGGGAGGAAATAATGGAAAAGAATGCATTTGTCACTCAGTGGTATAGTATGCTTGCATACTTTTGGTTTCATCAAAGGTAAAGACTGCCCTTCAATAAATCAACTTTCCAACAATTTGCACACACATATCTTTTTTTTTTTTTTTTGCCTTTTTGGGAAGATGTATGTTTGCTGCTGTATCACTGTTTATTCTACACATGTGTCCATGTGAATGAGAGGTGTTAACAGTAAACGTCGTCGATTTTGTAAAATTTAAATTCAAAGCACTTTCAATGCATTATTGGCTAGGTAGCACAAATGCACATCGATTTCGGTTTCGTTTATGGTAAGGTTGGTTTGGTTGGGTTAGTTTGGGCCGTTTTGTCTAGCTTAGGATAGGTCGGATCGGTTGAGTAACGTTAGGTTCATTAGGTTGGGTTGTGTTAGGTAGGTTAGGTGATTAGGTTGGGTTATGTTAAGTATGTTAGGTAATTAGGTTGGGTTATGTTAGGTAGGTTAGGTTGGTTTTGTTATGCTTTGTTAGATTAGTTAGGTTGGGTTGGATAAGTTAAGTTGGTCAGGTTAGGCAAGGTTAGGTTGTTTAGGCTGGGTTAGATTAGTTAGGTTAGGTCAGGTTGACTAGGTTGGGTTGGTTGAGTTAGGCTAGGATGGGTTGGTTAAGTTAGGCTAGGTTGGTTTCGTTGGGTTAGGTTAGATTGGTTAGGTTGGTCTAAGTTAGGTCAGGTTGGTTGGGCTAGGTTTGGTTCGGCTTTTATGAAATGGAAGGTCAGTGGACGTTGTATGCCAAAAGAAACTATTAAAAGCCTATACTAAGTGACTGGATGAATGAATCAGAACATTCTGAGATGGTTAGATCACTTGAGAAGAATGGAAGATGCAAGTTCAAAATATGAGGAGGACAGATGAAAAAAAGGCCTAGAAAAAGTTGGATAGGTGAAATGAAAAGGGAATTGGAAAGGAGGCCTCGGCCTCATGGAATCGAGAAAGTGGAAGACACAGCATATGTAGAGGGATTAGACACAGCTCATTAGCCTTCTGAGTGGGTATATCAAATGGCTTGTGTTGAGGACGTTTCATTTCACTGGACTCAGCCACGACTAGGAATTTAAGATGAATATGGAAACAAGCCTTCTTTTCTCTGTTCTAGGAAGCTTCATCCTGTCAGGCAGGACAGCTTCATAATATATATATATATATATATATATATATATATATATATATATATATATATATATATATATATATATATATATATATATATGTATATATATATATTATATATATATATATATATATATATATATATATATATATATATATATATACATATATATATATATATATATATATATATATATATATATATATATATATATATATATATATATATATATATATATATATATATATATATATATATATATATATACATACATATATATATATATATATATATATATATATATATATATATATATATATATATATATATATATATATCTTCTTCTTCTTCTTCTTCTTCTTTTAACGTGCTTTTTATTCCCATTTTTGTATGGGGTAAGCACGATGCCTTCTTTTGAAGGACTTTTTGATTTGGCTTTGGGGTAGACCTGTGGTCTCGATCGGCTGCCCTGCCTGACATCGCTTAGACCCCGGTACGTATGTTTCATGTATCATACCCGACCCAACGCCCTTTCTTCCCAGCAGCGAGAAGTTATTGCGCGGGTATGGCGAGAGTTCGAGACGTGTGAGATGTTTGTTATGTTTTTTTAGAAGGTGTTGTAGTGGCTTTGTTTTGTGTGTGTATTTAGTCTGTAACATCCATTTGCTTTTTAAGCAAACCTATCCGTTGATTACATATATAATCACGGGATGTCTACACGGATAGCAAAGTGATGCCTCTCTCTCTCTCTCTCTCTCTCTCTCTCTCTCTCTCTCTCTCTCTCTCTCTCTCTCTCTCTCTCTCTCTCTCTCTCTCTCTATATATATATATATATATATATATATATATATATATATATATATATATATATATATATATATTATATATATATATATATATATATATATATATATATATATATATATATATATATATATATACATATATATATATAGATATATATATATATATATATATATATATATATATATATATACATATTACTAAAAGGACCTCATTCAAACTGGGTGGTATCTAATGGAGTTTTTTTTATTCAGATACCATCCAGTTTGAATGAGGTCCTTTTAGTAATTTACTAATGCACAGAAAAATTGTGTATGTGATAAAGTTAATATACGAGTATACATATATATATATATATATATATATATATATATATATATATATATATATATATATATATATATATATATACTGTATAAATAAATGGAAATGAACATATGGGAACGTGTCTCACAGAAATAAATTTCTGACTCTCATCAGAATCGAACCCCTGTCTGTCAAGTGAGAGTCCAGTGTGGAGGAAGTGCTATAACGGCCTGGACTCTCACTTGAAAGACTGTTGTTCGGTCCTGATGTCAGTCAGAAATATATATATATATATATATATATATATATATATATATATATATATATATATATATATATATATATATATATATATATATATATATATATATATATATATATATATATATATATATATATATATATATATATATATATAAATATATATATATATATATTCATGAAGCTACAAATATTGTTTAATATCAAATTCACGCTACCTCGGAAATATCCCTGATGGAGAATTATCACCGAAGGGGAATTTATAAGTGATAAATGGATTGGTACTGCCACGTCACGATCCCTCAACACAGAACTTACCCAGCAACTCCAGTCAGCATTACCACTGAGCTATCAAGAGAGGTATAAATCAATGCTGAGTCTGCTGTACTTTTTTTACCTGTTGTGAGCGGGGAAGTTGTACTTAGCCTCAGCATTTACCCACCTCTGCCATGATAGTTCATTGGTATGTTTGGAACACGCAGCTCTTATTATGAAATTTTTTATCACACTGTGATTTATATACAATCATGAAGCGACAAATGTCGCTTAATATCAATTTCACACTACCTTGCGAATATCCCCGATGGAGAATTATCACCTAAGTGGAATTTATAAGTGATAAACGGATTGGTACTGCCGGGTCACGATCCCTTGACACAGGATTTACCCAGCAACTCCAGTCGACGGTACCACTGAGCTATCAAGAGAGGTATAAGTCAATGCCAAGTCTGCTGTACTTTTTTTACCCATCGTGATTGGGGAAGTTGTACTTAACCTCGGCATTAACCCACCTCCGCCACAATAGTTCATTGGTGCGTTTGGAACACGCGGCTCTTATTATGAAATTTTTTACCACACCGTGATTTATATGCCGTGATTTATAGGGTTCATCTTCTGAACAGTGATAATAATAATAATAATAATAATAATAATAATAATAATAATAATAATAATTAAAAAGAGATTTGATCTGCATATTGAAAGACAGCTTAAAGTATTGAAAAGGTTCTGTACGCTAGGAGGACAATTTTCGAAAGGAGACAGTAGAAATCAGAACGTAGAAAAGAAGGAAATCATGATACAAGTAGCAGTAACAATGATAATAGAAGCAGTAATGGCACTTTATATTCACTCGTGTAAATTGCAGAAGAGGGTGGGATTAATAATAGTAATGTGTCCAAGCAATAAGGAATAGGAATATAGACTTAAGGCCAAAGGTCAAACGCTGGAACCTATGAGGTCATTCAGCGCTGAAAGGGTAATTGAGAGGAAAAAGGTTGGCAGGTGTAACAGGAGGAAAACCTTTTGCAGTTGCACCATGAATCAATTGTTAGGAGAGGGTTGAGGAAAGCAAGATGGAAGAAAGAGAATTTGAACGGAGGTACAGTAAAAGGAATGAAAGGGGTTGCAGCTAGGAGCCTAAATGGGGGCTGCAAAGAACCTTAAGCGATGCCTACAGAGCACCGAGCGAGGAGCGCTGACGGCAGTGCTCCCCTACGGAGACTGCGCAAGATAACATTCGAGAAAGAGGAAAATTTTAAAAGTATGTAAGAGTTTATGTGGAAGATGTAATTTGCCATAACCAGTCTATCCCGTAGGGGGTAGTGCCCTCAGTGTACTTCTGTGGTGCACTGTAGGCATTACTTAAGGTTCTCTGCAGCGCCCCTTCGGCCCTTAGCTGCAACACCCTCCATTCCTTTTACTGTACCTCCGTTCATATTTTCTTTCTTCCATCTTACTTTTCACCCTCTCTTAATTATTTCACAGTGTAACTGCGAGGTTTTCTTCTTGTTACACGTTTAAATCCTGTTTGCTGTCAATTTCCGTTTCAGCGCTAAATGACCTCATAGGTCTCCGCGCTTGGCCTTTTGTCTAAAATCTATATTCTATTCTATTTTCTATTCTATTATATTCATCATCTGTAGCATTGTTGTCTTCACTCCATCCCCCGTTGTCTTGGGCCTTGAAGCTCTCTCCTCCCCTGCAGAGCATCAGCCGGGGAGTCTTTTCCTTTCCTCCGTTTTCCCATTATCCATTCTTCCCGAGTCACTGGCTAGGGATCAAGCCATCTTCATCCCCAGTCTTTCTTCGTATTGTTTCCCTATACCTTCTTTGCTCCTTTGCCTAACTATTCTCTCGTCTACCCACCTTCAGTCTTATTATTATTCCTTATTATTTTTCTACACTTCATCAAGACACTTATTGCTGACTGATAATTCACAGGGAATTTTATTTTTAGGAATTTAGGCCGTGAAGCTAAGCGCTGGGGCAGCTATTTAGATGATCTTAGTTCCTGGTTGGCACGCCTAGTCCCATTTATTCGCAATTTTCCTTCCTTTTTTCATAACAGAAATTCCCCCTTCATAGTAAGTCTTAACTGGAAAGAAGGCTATCAGTTATTGGGATGATAATTAGTTCGTGGTTAGTACATCTTCTCCAACTTAGTCGCAGTTTTCCTTTCTGTCCACTTAATGAAGACCTCCTGTAAAAGTAGCCTTAACTGGAACGAAAGCTTTCAATTATTTATCTGATATAAGTACCTGGTTGGTACGTCTATCCCCGCTTATTCACAGTTGTCCTTTCTTACTACATATTGAAAAATATCTCTTAACCGGACGAAAGCTTTCAGTTATCTAACAGATATTAGTTCCTGTTTTGGTACAGCTTTCCTGTAAAGAAACTAAAGGTATAGTTATTTAGATGATATTAGTTCCTGGTTAGCACGTCTCGTCCCATTTGTTCGCAGTTTACCTTCCTTTCCACTTGTTAAAGAAACCCACTTCAAAGTAACCCTGTAAAGAAAGTAAAGATATTAGTTATTTAGATGATATTAGTTCCTGGTTTGCACGTCTCGCCCCATTTATTCGCAGTTGTCTTTCCTTCCTACATAACAAAATGTCCCCCTTAATACTAGGTCTTAACTGGAAAGTAGGCTAAATCAGGTCAGGATGATTAAGTCACGAGTCAAGCTCGAAATACCTGACTTGCGTGATGGTATGCTGTGAGATTAAGCACATTCCCCTTTTATACACGTCTAAGTACCCTCATTAGATAAAAACAACCCCCTTCCGACGCTTTTCATAACAAATGTGCCGAGAAACACTTGAATTCTTTGCCTAAAATACCCGTTTCTGTTCAAATTAACCTTATTTTTATCACCCAAACCATGTGTATGAATTGCTGTAGGTCTTTCATTTTTATAACAAGTTCCCTTTACTAGAGAATTGTCTATTTATTGCAAGGCTGCGAATAAAAAAAGCATTATTGGATGGGTTGAGCTTTGTGTGACTAACCACACTGTCAGAAAAAAGTTAATTACATAATATTAACTTTTTGTATCTCTGTGTTCTGACGTTTCTCATTATAGATTTTTTTTCCTCTCTCTCTCTCTCTCTCTCTCTCTCTCAATAAAACATTTAAAACAGAGGAACAGACTAAAGCTTTTGTGACGTTAACGATAAAGCTTTGAATGCCCACCACCATCAGGAGAAAGTGGCAGCTGTCCTGAAGTTACTTTATCTGGACGCCTACTCTCATCTCCCTAGAAGTGCATTCCACACCTTAAAATGGAATATATATGCACATATATATATATATATATATATATATATATATATATATATATATATATATATATATATATATATATATATATATATATATATATATATATATATATATATATATATATATATATATATATATATATATATATATATATATATATATATATATACATATACATTATATATATATATATATATATACACATATACATTATATATATATATATATCTATATATATATATATATATATATATATATATATATATATATATATATATATAGCGATGTTATGAGAACCAAGAGGTCGATTAAGGGAAAATTAATTTTCAAGGTACAGCTTTATCGGAGAACTTCAGACCTGAGAAAGGGTAAGGCAGCCAAGAAGAAAGTGAAAGAGAAAAAGAATATGAGAATAATACTTAAATGGAGAAAAGGAGAATAAAGGCTTTGGGAGGGATAGAAGTTGTTGTAAAGGGAATTACACGGAGGCTGAGAGATGAATGAGTAAATGGGTCTCAGAATAAAAGCTGAAAACGGAGAGACGCTGATGGAAGTGAATGCTGTAAGTAATTCTGATACACATAAACGGATGATATTTGATCTTCCAAAGCTCTGAGATAATTTTTCTGAATTAGTTTGACTAGGAAAAAATCTTTTTTAAAAAAATGCATCTGCAAGTAATCCTTACTGAGGATGAATAAACTCTGAGCAGGCAGAAAATGATACTCGAGACAAAAGGAAATGTTTGTGAGTTGAAGATCACCGAAATGAGAGTCATCGAAACTCGCTTGGCTCTGGTGTTGGTTTTCTATCTGCATTAGCTGTCGGTTTCCATGACAGGAAAGGAGAACGATTATTGATGACGCGTTACGTCTCAATTTGTGTGGCCTGGACACACACACACACACACACACATACACTGAAAGAGAGAGAGAGTTTGTATTGCTTAAACCCTTGAAGTTGTTAAAACAGTTGTTAAAATTCATGCTATACTGCAAGCCCAACGAATTATTTTGATTAGAACCGAATGAACTCTACTGCAATGTCTTGCGACGTAATTATTTCCGTATCCTAAACGTAGATTATTATTATTATTATTATTATTATTATTATTATTATTATTATTATTATTATTATTATTATTCAAAGGGTGAACCCTATTCATATGGAACGATCCAACCTTGAAATTCAGGCTTCCAAAGAATATGGTGCTCATTAGAGAGAAGGTACAGAAGTTGATAGAAAATACAGAAAGAAGAGGTCAGTTATAAGAAAAGAAAAAAAGATGAATTAATGAGTAAACGGATGAAAACATAAATGAATTATTGAAATACAAGGTGAATTGTTTTAGGGTAGTAATGCACTGTATCTTCGCTTGAACGTTTGAGGTTCTAATTGTATGACATCCTCGTTCGCAGCGTGGCATTCAAAGACAAACCAGAAGATTTTACAGCGCTTCTTCTCGCCCTTTTGAAACCATTTACGTTGCTGGCACTTTCAGAACAAGCCTGTGGGTTCTGTGGATGATAATTGTAGTACATAAGCTGGAGAGCGTCTGAAGTTAATAAGTTAGCATTCCTTAGAATTTCCAGACTGTTATCCCACTGGTAAAACTTATCACAGGTAAAAATGGAATAGAATATAGGAATTAGGCCAAATGCCAAGCGCTGGGACCTTAGAGGTCATTCAACACTAAAACGGAAATGACAGTAAAAAGCTTTGGAAGATGAAACAGGAGGAAAACCTCAAAGCAGTTGCACTATCAAACAATTGTTAGGAGAGGGTGGAAAGTAAGATGAAAGAAAAAGAATATGAACGGAGGTACAGTAAACGGAATGAAAAGGTTGTAGCTAGGGGCCGAAGGAACATTGCAAAGAACCTAAAGTGATGCCTACAGTGCACCGCTTATCACGGGTAAGCCTAAGAAACATAATTCAATTTCAGCCACATACTGTATAGCGACTTTGTGTCTCAGTTTCTCTCTGACAGACTGTACACACTCCATAAATCAAGGTCAATTTGACCCCTTGGAGTATAGTGCCGTCAGAGAACCTCATGCGGTGCACTGTAGGCATTACTAAACGTTCTTTGCAGCGTTCCTTCAGCCCCTAGCTGCAGCCCCTCTCATTCCATTTACTGCACCTTCGTTCATATTCTCTTTCTTCCACCTTACTCTCCACCCTCTCCTAACAATTGATTCAAAGTGCAACTGCGAGGTTTTCCTCCTGTCCACCTTTCATACCTTTTTGCTCTCAATTTCCCTTCCAACGTTGAATGACCTCACAGGGATCAGCACTTGGCCACGCCATTGTGCCAAATTGTATATTCTATTCTATTCTATTCTAAGGTCAACTTGAGTTTTGCCTAACCTCACTCATAACTGTACGTCCGCCGTTACAGAATTTCGAGTCTGACGTCATTGCTCTTGAAACCTCCAAGAATTTTGACAGTTTTCAGTAAAAGGCCATTTCAAATCTAATTCCACAATTATGTTTTTAATCCTCCTCTCTGTAAAATCATTAATATTCAAATGTGAAACATATTACAATGATTTTGCTGATACCTTTATAATGATTAAAACGCCCTTATGAAGAAATTCTCCACTATAAAAAGCCTATAAACCTTAGCCAGACTGGGAAAATAATCTTGTACATTTTACTTCATGTGATGTATGAAGCGGATGGTATTTAACCTAGCAACCAGTTGTTATTATTATTATTATTATTATTATTATTATTATTATTATTATTATTATTATTATTATTATTCAGAAGATGAACCCTATTCATATGGAACAAGCCCACAGGGCCGACTGACTCGAAATGCAAGCTTTCCAAGAATATGGTGTTCATTCAAAAGAAGTAACAGAAAATAATGGGAAATACATAAAGAGGAGATCAATTATTAGAAAAACAGATAAAATTACAAATTAATAGATAAATAAAAATGTAAGTAAAAGAGAATATTAAACGATAAGTCGAGGAGAGGCGGTGAATGAAGGCGGATGAAATTCAGCCTTTTTATCCTCAGGTGGGTTGGTCGAGATATCGAGACCACTAGGTTATAAGAACGGAGCTGTGTGACGTCGAGTTAGTGTAGCGGCAACCACTGGTGTGAAAGGGTGTGTAACAGTACCGCGGAGTTGCTTGCCATGTGACAGTATACCTCCTCTTTCTCGACCGAGGCAATAGCATCGTCAGTGAAATATTTTGTTTGTATTTGTTCTGTTTTCGGTTCTACATTACATTTTGCCTTTTGTTTATTCAGTGGCTGTCAGTTGGACATTTTGCTTTTTACGCCGTTCACGAGAATTTGATAAACTAGACTTTGTGGTATGACAGACCTTGTGTTATAAGATGTTCCACGGGAATTTGGTCAACTAGACCTTGTGCTGTGACACGTTTCATGGAGATTTGATAAACTAAACCAAGATCTACTGTAGATCTTGAACTAAACTTTGTGTTATAACACGTTCCATGGGAATGTGACAGACCAGACCTTTTGTTATGACACGTTCCACAGGAATGTGATAAGTTAGACCTTGTGTTATGACACGTTCCACAGGAATGTGATAAGCTAGACCTTGTGTTTTGACACATTACGCGGGAATGAGATAAAGTAGATCTTGTGTTATGACACCTTCCACGGGAACGTAATAAACTAAACCTTGTGTTATGACACGTTCCACGGTAATGTGACAAACTAGACCTGTGTTATGACACGTTCCACGAACTTGTTTTCATTTTGGAAATAACTTTGTAGTGGTCAATTGCTTGCAGTGAAAGAAAGCCGATGCAGGTTCATTAACGCGGGAGCTTTTGAATGACTCGACGAAATTCGTGTTATAAGGAAAGTTAATTCGTAAAGTTAATCGCTTTTGTATTTAGTGTTTCTTAGAAGAGTTTGTGAAAACTTTTACCTGTTTTTTGAGCTGAGGAGTGACGGGGTCTCTTTTCGAAGTGATGATGGAAATTATCTTGCTAAAGGAAGGATGTCGTTATGTCATTATTATCGCTAAACCCAAGTAGAGCGAGGAATAGAATTAGTGATAAAAACATTATATATTGTGAGTTAAGTTCCTTGACGGGTGATCATGGTGGTTCTCAAAGAATATCAGAATGCGTTTATTTGTTTGGCTGTGTTTTTACGGCACTTTTGCGCAGTTGCGTGCTCCAAGGAATATTATGATAACGACTATGAAAACACGACAACGTTTTCCTCACTCACCTCGTCCACGAAGACTGATGTTTTGAAAGGTAAACTTTTTTTTAGCTCTGAAATCTATCCTGTTGTCTGTCTGTTTATGTTCGGGAGAAATACTATCATTAGCCAGAGTGGTCAGTTACCAATTGTTGTTTAGATCGTGGCATAGTTAAAGTCATTGTCTCTTCTTATATTAAGAAGATGTGAGGCAGTTCTCTCAAAATTATATTCGAGTACAGCTTTCCAGTGAGAATATATGTGGCAAGTCCATTCAAAAGTTATTATGCCCGGCTTTATAACATCGTTGCCTTCATGGTATCAGTGAAAACCAGAGGAAATAAAACTACATGCATACACGCACACACACGTGTATATATACAGTCATATATATATATATATATATATATATATATATATATATATATATATATATATATATATATATATATATATATATATATATATATATATATATATATATATATATATATATATATATATATATATATATATATATATATATATATATATATATATATATGATTGTATATATACGCAATAAAATATATATAATGTATATATGTATATATACATATGCTGTATATAATGTTTGTGTAAGCTTCAAGAAAGAGTTATTATCTTTATTCGTAAATTATTGGCTTAATCATGGATGATCCCTATGCTTCGAAAAAATCCCCCCAAAACGCTAGCCACTTCATGCTTCTCAATATAAGGCTCACCAGCAGGCCATTGTGCCACCCTACAAGCAATGCATCACTTTTCATCACCCTTTGGATATCTTTCTGACCTTTTCTAGGTCTTCCTTATCATCTCCCTTTCTTGATACGTGACGAAACCATCTCGAAACACTCCGTCCCGTACGGAAACGCTTTTAACACTTTTATATATTTCGGCATTTCTCATCTTTTCAGCTCTTTGCACTACTCGTGAAATGTTTCAACAATTCATGCCTACTACATCCACCTTTCATTCATTTGCACTGAACATCCACACTCCATATCCATAGAAGAGAGTTGGTTCAACAATCCCTATGTACACATCCTGATGCTTTCCTTCCTTCACCCACTTCTCTTAGCTTTCCATTACCCAAAATGTTTACTTCCAAAACCTGCTAAAAATTGATTTCTTGTAATCTTCTATCATTCATATTAATTTTTATTGCTCCATCTTGCTGGTATCCATTTACTCTCATACCCTTACCTTGCTCACATTTACTGTCAGCTTCCTCCTCTTGCAATAACTTTCAAATGTTCACTAGTCTTTTTAGGTTCTCTTCACTATCACCAAGCAGCACTATATCTGCTCAAATGTCACTCATTTCCTCACTTCATTTACGATGCTTTATCTGCTCCCACATTTAAGCACATATTTACAAACATAGGTACTTTGTTAAACCTCTAACATCCCCTCATCCATGATGATGTCAAGCAACCAAGAGGACATGATACAGATTCGCTGAACAGTAGCACCAATATGCAATGAATGTGCCTCGCTGTCGAGCTTCTCAGTTCCAGAGGTCCTTTATTTCTTACACCGTTGGGCTTTGGAACAGCCTCCCTGAGGATGTCGTGCAATTGGAACTTCAGAAGTTCGAACGAAGATGCTATGCATTAATGCATAATACAATAATCCTTTTATTTTAATAATTGATATATATTTTTTTTATTTATTTGTATAGTTGTTAATTTATCTGCTTTTTTTTTTCTAATAACTGATCTCCTCTTTCAGTGTTTCCCATTATCTTTTCATTTTTTCGAATGAACACCAAATTCTTGGGAATATTGAATTTCAAGTCAATGGCCTCTGTGGGCTTGTTCCCTATGAACAGGGCTCATCTTCTGAATAATAATAATAATAATAATAATAATAATAATAATAATAATAATAATAATAATAATAATAATAATACAGCCTTCTCTCAAACTCCATTTCTTTTTGCACCAGTCCTTTCATCCTCCTGTTTACACATTCTTACAGATGCTTCACTTCCATCATAAAAAACTTTTTATTGCTACCAGCAACTTATCATCTATATAACATACTGACATCCTCTCCATTACTGCTCTATAAATATAATTGTATACTGTACCTAAATGCTATATACAACTTTTTCTTTAACTGTTATACTTCTCGCATAACTTTTCATAATAGATACTTAACCCATCCAGCTTCTTCCTTGTCGAAACCCGCACTGTTCTTCTCTAATCAATCATTGGCATCCTTCATATATTCTCAGTAAAAACCTACCGGATACCTTCTCCTGGTCAGGTCAGCGAAGTGACCTCGTGCTGATACTCGGGGTGCGGGTTCGAATCCTGCTACCGGACATCAGAATTTACTTCGTAATTCTTGCGTATTGGTCAAAGGCTTTGTAGTGTCAATGGTATCGAAAAAGTGTGAAGAATTCGAGAAGTTAAGAGGGTATTGTGGCTACTACAATTACGTACCTTCCCTAGTGTACAAAGTAATGTCTTGCCTGATCTATTACTTTTACCGTTACGGAAAGTAACAATCATTCTCTTCACGCATTCCTTCAGAACCTTTCCCTCATCCAGGTAAACGTTACACACCCTGGTCAGGCACTAGAAAACTTTCACTACTGTGTCAAAGCGTCTTCAATTAATGTACATATGTATGTATTACGTATGCATGTATGTATATCATTCATATCGTGGCTAGCTTTGGTCATTAACCGCCAGGAAACTTTTCAGTTGAAGAAACTGGTTTTCATGAAACTCGTTTGAGAAGGGGTCAATAACATATTAGCTGTAATTATTTTTGCGTCATTTTTCAGTGAAATGCAATATCTCTGTCCGCAGGCCATTTGCGTTACGACGAATACTTAAGTAAGATTGTCGAGTGGACATCGTGAAAAGTTGTTCTAAAATCTGGCTGCTTAAGAGAGAGCACGTGAAATTTCTTTTCGTTAGATTTACAGGGCGGTATTCCCTATAAGGGGCTACTGCCGTCAGTGCAGCTCACTCAGCGCACTGTAGGCATTGTAACGTTAAGGTTCTTCGTAGCGTCCCTTCGGGCCCTAGCTGCTGCAACCCCTTTCATTCCTTACGTTTCACCCTCCTCTAACAATTGTTCATAGTGCAATGTTTTCCTCCTGTTACACCATTAAAAGCCTTTTACTCTTAATTTCCGTTTTCAGCGCTGAGTGACCTCATAATTCCCAGTGGCTTTGGCCTAAATTATATATTTCAATTCCAATTCCTCTACCTCCATTCTCGCTTCTTTTCTTCAGCCTTGCTGTACAACGCCTGAAACTGTTACTTCTTATTGCATCTGTGGCGCTTTCTCCCAGTTCCACCTTAGTCCCATATACTCCATTTTCTGTATTTTCTGGATCTCCTCATCTTGCTATGCAACCACTCCAGTTCCCCCTTTTAGTTTTTTTATAAAAGAAAACTATTGTGCCGGCTTTGTCTGTCCGTCTGCACTTTATTCTGTCCGCACTTTTTATGTCCACCTTCAGATCTTAAAAACTACTGAGGCTAGAGGGCTGCAAATTGGTATGTTGATCATCCACCCTCCAATCATCAAACATACCAAATTGCAGCCCTCTAGCCTCAGCTTAGGATCTAGGATCAGCTTAGATGCTGTTATTCTTCGTTCTTTTTTTTTTCTAGTAAGGAACGAAAGAGAATGAGGGGAAAGTTAGTGGGATTACACACACACACACACACACACACACACACACACACATATATATATATATATATATAGTTTTTATTTCATTTAAGGTTAAAGTTAGCCATAGCCTATTTGTGCTTCTGGCAACGATAAGGGATAGGCCACCGGGCCGTGGTTAAATTTCCAATGGCCACGGCTCATACAGTATTATAGCAAAACCATCGAAAGATAGATCTATTTTCCTTTACCTTCTTTTACTTCTTTCGAATGAACACCAAATTCGTTGGAAGCTTGAATTTTAAGTCAGTGGCCCCTGTGGGGGCTTGTTCCATATGAATAGGGTAGATCTTCTGAATAATAATAATAATAATAATAATAATAATAATAATAATAATAATAATAATACGGCTACTTCAGGTTAGGATGCGTTATGATAGATGGCTGATCCAACCTCCGTTTTTCGTTATAGATACTTCGATGCTTCTATATCAGCTCATCTGCAGCGCGTCTTAAAACCATTAGTGTGATTTTTTTTAAAAAAGAAACCAGTATCGTTTTAGGGCTGCACAATTTCTATAATGTAGAAAACACGATATTCTCAAATCTAAGAAGAAGCTTCTAAGCCTCCGGAAATACTTTAGTTTTAGATGTCACCTTCTGAAATAAAAGTTTATCAAATATTTTATTCTGATAATGCAGGAACCTGGTCGCTTGCTATTCTGATAATGCAGGAACCTGGTCGCTTGCTATTCTGATAATGCAGGAACCTGGTCGCTTGCTATTCTGATAATGCAGGAACCTGGTCGCTTGCAATTGCATCAAGGATTTTGACTTGAAAGGTTTCTAGTTTCACTCGAAAATTGGACTCTGGATCCATAGTGTCAAGAACAGCAGTTGATGTTATTATTATTATTATTATTATTATTATTATTATTATTATTATTATTATTATTATTATTATTATTATTATTATTAAAGAAGATGAACGTTATTCATATGGAATAAACCCACAGACACCATTGCCTTGAAATTAAAGCGTCCAAAGAACATTATGGTGTTCATTCGAAAGAAGTAACAGAAGGTAATGGAAATACAGTAAGAGGATATCAGTTATTAGAAAAACAGGTAAATTAACAAATAAATTAATAAATAAAAATATAAGTAAATTATTAAAATAGAAGGAGAATTGCATCAGAGTAGTTATCAACCATTTTTGGTATTTGTCCTGCCTGGTATTTAGTCAAACTTGCCGACAGTGCGTGAGCAATATCCTGAAACCGAAGACATCACTATACTGACAACTTTACGCAATTTTATTGATGTTTTATAGATTATTTGTGCACTAAAAGTAAAATATAGTCAATATGAGATACTTCGTTTTAGTGATGCAAGAGAAAAATGGGAAAGGATTAGGAAGTTACTAGGATTAGTTTGGATAATCACTATGGCCTGGATATTCACTGTGATGTATAAATGAATGTGGTACTGGTATCAGGTCACCTTTAAAATATGAAAATCTTGGGTCCTGCCTTTTTGGTCCCGCAGGGGGTTCGTGCCGTCAGTGCACCTCGCGTGGTGTACTGCAAGCATTACTTAAGGTTCTTTGTAGCGTTCCTTCTGCCCCTAGCTGTATCCCTTTCATTCCATTTACTATAATCCGTTCCCATTCTTTTTCTTCCATTTTACTTTCCTCTCTCTCCTGACAATTATTTCAAGGTGCAACTGCGAGGTTTTTCTCCTGTTACACCTTTCAAACCTCCTTTGCTCTCAATTTCCCCTTTCAATTTCCCCTTTCAGCACTAAATGACTTCATTGGTCCCAGCGCTTGGTCTTTGGTCCAAACTCTACACTCCATTCCATTGCAGGGCACACCATTCTACCCTGATTCTACCTGACCAAAAAGAAGGAATCCTTCGCTCTTTAGAACTCTCCCCTCAATATATTAATAAATAAATATTAATGTTTGTAGCTGGACTCTTA
This sequence comes from Macrobrachium rosenbergii, assembly GCA_039081455.1. Taxonomy (NCBI): domain Eukaryota; kingdom Metazoa; phylum Arthropoda; class Malacostraca; order Decapoda; family Palaemonidae; genus Macrobrachium; species Macrobrachium rosenbergii. The sequence goes on from JANJGK010003462.1 coordinate 60,019, forward strand.
AGGAGCAGGTTTGGTTACACCTCTGACACTAGTACTGAATAATCAGGTATAACAAGTAATACATTCCCATTAACGACCAAAGGTACATGAAAATGTAAAGACAACAGCATCTTCAGAGAGAGAGAGAGAGAGAGAGAGAGAGAGAGAGAGAGAGAGAGAGAGAGAGAGAGAGAGAGAGAGAGAGAGGGAGAGAGACAGAGACAGAGAGAGAGAGCGCGTTACAAGGATTAGGATATCTCAAAGACTTATTAGTCCATCTAGGGAGACATCATGTGCCCACTTATCTCTAGGGGCAGGTTTTACTGTTCATTCACAGTGTTCTAATGATTTTGTCTAGCGTTTTTTTAAACTCCTCCACACTGTTGATGTTGTCAGCTTCTGGTGGCAGTTTATTCCATGTGCCACATATCTTGTATGTGAAGAAGTTCCCACAATGAGATACATTGTATCTCTTCAGTTCTAGTTTCCATCCATTATTTCTAGTCTGGTTTTCATTTAATGTGAAGAGGTTACTATCTACATTTGTTATGCCTTTCAGTATTTTGAATGTTACTATGAGCTGTCCTCGCAATCGTCGTGTTTCTAAGCCATACATGTTCAGGCTCTCTAGTCGTCTTTGGTAACCTATTTACCTGATGGATGGAATTAACTTTGTGGCTCTTGCTCGTACCCCCTTCTGATCTATTTATGTCCTTTCTTACTATTGGTGACCAAAACTGTAATGCATATTCAAGATGAGGTCTAACTATTAATATGTAGAGCTGATGCACCGTTTCCTTGTTTCTGTATTTGAACTGCCTCTTTGTGTATCCCACTAGTTTCTGTGCCTTCTTTTCAGCTTTTATACACTGTTTTGTGGATTTTAAGTCCTTGGTAATAATGACTACAGGGTCTTCTTGTTCTACACTATTTATGTTATTCCCAAGCAGCATGTAGTTGGCATGAGGGTTGTTTGTTCCTGTTTGTAACACTTTACACTTATCAAAGTTAAAAGGTATTTGCCATCTTTTTAACCACTCATTTTTTCCTTAGATAATTTCTTAAACTTTTCCTGTATCTGGGTCTGCTGCATTTACACCTAGTTTGGTGTCATCTGCAAATTTGGCTATCCTACTAGTTAAGCCTATATCAGTGTCACTAATGTAAATCAAAATCAAGAGTGGGCCATGGACAAAACCCTGAGGAACTCCGCTTGTCACATCTGCCCATTCTGATTTTTCACCATTTATTACAACTCTTTGTTTTCTATTAGCCAGTCCCTGATCCAGTCTGCTTTTTCTCCTACAGTCCCTAAAGCTCTAACTTTTGTCATTAGTTTCTTGTGTGGGACTTTGTCAAAGGCCTTTTGGAAATCTAAGTAGAGTATAGCTATTGCTCTACTACTGTCGTAAATACCAAGCATGTTACGAAAAACTCCAAGAGGTTTGATAGACAGGATCTGTTTTGTCTGAAGCCGTGTTGACTGGTTAACAACAGGTTACTTCTATCAATGTGTTCGACAAATTTGATCTGCAATTATGGACTCAAAAATCTTACCAGGGACTGGTGTTAGACAGATTGGTCTATAATTTCCTGGCTCTGCTCGTGGAAGTATTTTGTAAGCTGGGGGCACATTACCTGGTTTCTATCCTTTTGGTGCCTTTCATTGTTCTGCAGTTTTTCTGTAGAGTTTATATAGGTGAGGAATTATCTCCTCTTTTAACTCTTTCATTTCTTTTGGATGGATCCAATCTGGGCCAGGAGATTTAAATTTGCTGAGTTTTCTATTTTGTTTTTAACGTCTTCTGTAAATATTATTTTGTCAAGCGGTTCTGCCCCTTCATATTTAATAGCTGGTTCAGGGATTGCGGTAGTGTCTTCAGTTGTGAAAACACTAATAAAAAAGTTATTCAATAACTCTGTTTTTTCCAAGTCTGAGTTTACTAGGTTTTCTCTATTGTCTCTTAAGGGACCTATGCTAATTTTTATTGGTTTCCTACTATTAACATGGGCAAATAATTCTTTTGGGTTTTCCTTACAAAGTGATGCAATTCTCTTATCCTCATTTATTGTTGCATTTCTTACTAATTTGTCCACCATTCGACAGAGTTCTTTATGCCTGCTTGCTTCCTCTGGTGTTGGGTGTGGATTCATTGATTTCTGCAGTCTGTCTCTTTTTCTTATTTCATTTTTAATTTCTTTGTTGAACCACTTAGGCTGAGGATTGCTGTTTGTTAGTATTTACTTTAGTGGTATACATCTGTAGCGTTTTTCTGTGTATTCTTCTAGAAAGGCTTCCTTGCACTTATCTGTCTGTGTTCTTGTCGTAATCTAGATTTTTAACATACTCCTTTATTTTTTTTTAAGTCTCCTCGATGGTAGTCTAATCTCTTTTGTATCTTCTCTTTTATATGGTGAATATTAATATTAATATGGTCGCTTTTGCCTAGATTTGCACCTACTGAAAGGTCAGACACCAGGTTATCTTCTGTTGATAGGACGATGTCTAGTGTATTGTTTCTACTAGTAGGTTTGTCAGCCCATTGGTGGAAAAATTCATTTTTGACAAATTCTAAAAGTCTCTTTCCTTCTAAGTTTGATGTGGAGGTCATAGTGTCCCAGTGCACTGCTGCATTGAAATCTCCCATTATTATGCAGAGTTTGTTGTTTATTTTTTGCCCTAGTGGTGCATACAGCTCCTAGTCGGACATTTGTGGTTGGTGGGGAGGTCTGTACATTAGTATTAGAGTTGGCTTCTTCCCTAAACTAGCTTATATTGACGCCAATTACTTCTTGCGTGATTGTAATTTTACTCTCTATTGGACTGAGGTGGTCCTTCACATATAACATAACGCCTCCGCCATTTTATTGGGTCTGTCTTATTTTAACAATTTGTATCCTGCTATTTGGTACTCTCCTACAAAGTCTCTTGTTGCCTCTTGTATCCACGTTTCTGTGGTACCTATTATGTCTAATTCTTCACTTGCTATCAATGCTTTGAAGAAATCTACTTTGTGCTTTGAAGAGATCTACTTTGTTCCGAATAGATTGTGCATTAAACTGCGCCACTCTGAGGGACTTTTCTATCTTCTCTTTTGTCCTCGGTGACTTTATTCGTTTCCTTTATTTTCACTGTTTCTGCTGTGCTATTACTAACCAAATTCTGGGAGCTTTCCGACTTCTTCCCTTGAATGTTCAGTTCACTGAGGCGTTCGCAGAGCCATAGCTGCGTTTAAGAGAGAGAGAGAGAGAGAGAGAGAGAGAGAGAGAGAGAGAGAGAGAGAGAGAGAGAGAGAGAGAGAGAGAGAGAGAGAGAACGCAGTGCCATATTTACAATTACAAAAGAGAGAGAGAGAGAGAGAGAGAGAGAGAGAGAGAGAGAGAGAGAGAGAGAGAGAGAGAACGCAGTACCATAGCTACAATGAATGAGAGAGAGAGAGAGAGAGAACGCAGGTGCCTTAGCTGCATTTAAAAGAGAGAGAGAGAGAGAGAGAGAGAGAGAGAGAGAGCGAGAGAACGCAGTGTAATAGCTACAATTAAGAGAGAGAGATAGAGAGAGAGAGAGAGAGAGAGAGAGAGAGAGAGAGAGAGAGAACAGGCAGTACCATAGCTACAAGTCCCATACGTAAACTCTAAATTAAACTCTTTCAAAACCAAAGGCCAATGGGACGGGAAGCCTGATGCCCAGTATTGCTCAGGAGCAGAAAACCTGAACAAAAGTGAAACGGAGAAAGAAAGGAAGAGTTTATCCCGCAGGAATCAACACCACATAAATGCTGATGCAAACCGTCAAGTGTGAAAATGAATGTTTCTGTGTTAGTGGTTATGTATACTGCGTGGGTACAATGTATACGAGACGCGTATACAGCACACAATAAATAATATGTTTGGATAAGCTGACCCTCACTTACATTTTCATGTATCTTTGGGCTTTAATGGCAGTGTATTAATTATCGTACCTGATTATTCAGTACTAGTGTCAAGGGCGTGACCAAACCTGCTCCTTAACAGCCCAGCTGCAAATAATATCTATTTATTCATATACTGAGGGGAGAGCTCTAGAGAGCGAAGATTTCCTTCTCTTGGTCAGGTAGAATCAGGGTAGAACGTTATGCCCTAGGCTAAGTTAGGTTAGGATGTGTTCCTTGCAATGGACTGGAATATAAAATTTAGACCAAAGGCTGGAACCTATGAGGCCATTCAGTGCTTAAAGGGAAATTGGGGGTAAAAAGGCCTTAAAGGCGTAGCGGGAGGAAAACCTCACAATTGCACTATGAAACAATCGTCAGAAGAGGTGGAAAGTAAGATGGAAGAAAGAGAATGAGTACGGAGGTATAATGAAAGGAAGTAAAGAGGTGCACTTAGGGACAGAGGGAACGCTACAAAGAACCATAAGTAATGCCTGCAGTGAACCGCATGAGGTATACTGACTGCATTATGCCCCTACGGGCAGGATGGATTTCTTGAACTCCCATTGCTTCATATTTAGGGTACAGCTCAGGAACATATCTATGCTTGTCTGTTATCATGGTGACTGGTGACCACTGCCATATTATTATTATTATTATTATTATTATTATTATTATTATTTTATACGGTAATATTTTCCTTCCACTGGTGCACTGAGTGGCTTTTTATGCATTCTCTTACCTCCTGGGGGCCCGGGGGGGGGGGGGGGGAGGGGGTTGGAATAGTGCCCTCAGTTCACCTCATGCGGCGCGATGTAGACTCAACTTAGGGTTCTTTGTAGCGTCTCTTCTTCGGCCCCTAGCTATAACCCCTTTCATTCCTTTTGCCGTTCCTCCGTTCATATTCTCTTTCTTCCATCTTGCTTTCCTTAACCCTCTCCTAACAGTTGTTTCACAATGCAACTGCGAGGTTTTCCTCCGGTTACACCTTTCAAACCTCTCTACCCTAAATTTCCCTTTCAGCGCTGAATAACCTCTCTTAGGTCCCAGCGCTTGGCCTTTGGCCTGAATTTTATATTCCGAATCCTGTTCCTGAAAAATCTGCTGACGAAGAAATACTGAAAATTTTAATGTGTTACAATTTTTTAGACAGTGAGTTGAGTGTTACTAATAGTATAATGTAAGAATTGACAAAAAATCTAAATACAATGTAAGTAAGAGGTCTACAATAAGAGAGGAGGAGAGAGAGGAGAAGCAAAGGGGGCGGGAGAACGAAGAAAGAAGTCCGCAGAAAGAAGGATAAGCTTTAAAACGGTTGTGGGGAATAATGAAAAGGTGAAGAGGAAAGGAACTTCTGGATTATAAGAGTGGAGTCTGTTAATGTCGGGATGGAGAGTGACTGTTTAAACAATAAATGGAGAGGATTAGGAGAGACGAGAGTGGAGATCGCAGCGACACGGACAATGATGCTGAGGAGAGGAATAAAAGAGAGAGAATGGGAGACGAAAGATAAATGGGGAGTGTTAATGAAAGTATAAGGATATAGAGATGAATGCTAGGATGGTTACCGAGAGAGAGAGAGAGAGAGGGACTGTACTTCGAAGATATTTTCTGAAGACTTGCCGTTACTGTTTAATTTGCTCTGTCTTTTGTGAGTAAAGCTTTTGACAATGAATAAGCCGTTAAGCCTTTTCTGGTACTTGAGCGTCTGAGCAGAAGATTTCACGACTTCTGAATTTCTTTTGCTGATACTGAAAGTGAAGCTGAAAGAAAATGTTTTCTGGGAACTCTGTCTAAGCTTTGGCCACAGTTGACTCAACAAATCAAGAATTTACAGGAAAACTTTAAAAGATATCTTATAAGAGCCGTCTTCTCTCTCTCTCTCTCTCTCTCTCTCTCTCTCTCTCTCTCTGCTTTGCCCACAAATCAACACAGCAAATTAATAACTCACAATAAACCTTAAAAAAATGTCACAATGGCAGTCATTCTCTCTCTCTCCTCCCTCCCTAACCATCCTAGCATTCATCTCTATATCGTTATCCCCTCATTAACACTCCCCATTTATCTTTCATCGCCCATTCTCTCTCTTTTAATCCTCTTCTTAATAGCATTGTCCGTGTCGTTGCGTTCTCCCCCTCTCGTCGTTTCCATTTATCGTGTCAACACATATATACAGTCTTTATATATATATATATATATATATATATATATATATATATATATATATATATATATATATATATATATATATATATATATATATATATATATATATATATATATATATATCTGTGTGTGTGTGTTTGTATGTTTGTGTGTGTGCTTTTGTGTATGTATGTGTGTACGTGTGTGAATTGAAAATTTCTACCAAAATCCCTGTTCAGATACCTAGTACATTCCTCAATACTACTGTGTCACTCTAACTATTCTTTGGGTACCAGTGTAATTATGCAAATGAGAGCCTATCAACGTGAGTTCATAAGAGTGCATTTACACAATAATATTCGACTCCAAAATCCATGTTCCATTGAAGATCCATTTAAAACACCTTTGGGCTAGTATATATGAATACTACTTTCGGAGTTTTTGAGAATTAAAATCAATCTGTTCTTCGGAGGATTTCCATCGAATTATTTCTTGTGAATTGCCATTTATTCTTGTCACTTCTCGTTGATCTTCATTTATTTTGCAATATTTCAAAGTCTTTACTTGTATGTCATTCTATAAGAAAAATGGTCGACAGAAGGTAAGACATCACAAGCAAAGGCAAAGTAATGACTGTTTCCTTTTATTTGTAAGGCATTCATTATTGAAATGATTGTTTCCTCTGATTTCAAAGTCATTCATCAAAAAGATATAAATAATTTCTTACGAAAAGAAAATGTATCCCTGATGTCATTTCGGGTAGTGTCCTATTTGCCTCGAAGTGGGACGGCCAGAAAATAGATTTGTTCCGCCTCGGCTCCTGCCTTCTTGTCTCCCTCTAGGATCAGATAAAGATTACATCCCAACCCACCGTTGGGAATAAGCTGGGTGAAAAAATAGAGAGGAAATATCAGAGATATCTCCCTTGGCGAGAGAAAATAGTATGTAGTGAGTATTGGTTACATCAAAGAATAGGAAGAGAAATGACGATGGTATGCTTGCAAAGTCATGTTATATTATCCTTGGGAATAAAGGTTCCCTTAACACTGATACTGAGAAGTTTCTGGGTAAGGAGCTGGAATGAAATATTAAATTTCTTTTAAACAATTTTTATTCTGTAAAGTACTGACTAATGAGTTAAAGTGAAAATTAAATTTCTTTTAAACAATTTTAATATTATAAAAGCACTGGGTAAGGAGCAGAAGTGGATATTAAAATTCTTTTCAACAATTTTTACACTGTCAAAACGGGTTAAGGAGTTGAAGTGAAACGAGTTTCTTTTACACTATTTTTTTATTTTTTTTTTTTCAGCTAAACAGCTCCCTCGGATATTTCTTTATGTATACTGAAACCAAAAATATAATTTTGCAACACGATTTGTGGGCTTAACCCTCTTAATTTTGTTGATGCATTCCTTTATCATTTGCTTTTGATACAAGTACTTTCGTAAGTTGAAATATATATTAATTTATCATTTCCTTTTGATACAAGTACCTTCATAATTTAAAGTCTTGTTTTGTGTTCACTCATCGTTTGCTTTTCATACAAGTACTTTCATGAATTGAGGTCTTGTTTTGTATTCACTTATCGTTTGCTTTTGCCTAAAGTACTTTCATGAATTGAAGTCTTGTTTTGTATTCACTTATCATTTGCTTTTGATACAAGTATTTTCATGAATTGAAGTCTTATTTTGTATTCACTTATCGTTTGCTTTTGATACAAGTACTTTCATGAATTGAATTTCAAGTCTTATTTTGTTTTCACTTATCGTTTGCTTTTGATGCAAGTACTTTCATGAATTGAAGTCTTGTTTTGTATTCACATATCGTTTGCTTTTGATACAAGTACTTTCATGAATTGAAGCCTTCTTTTGTATTCACTTATCGTTTGGTTTTGATACAAGTACTTTCATAAGTTGAAGTCTTCTTTTGTATTCACTTATCATTTGCCTTTGATACAAGTACTTTCATGAATTGAAGTCTTGTTTTATATTCAATTATCGTTTGCTTTTGACACAAGTACTTTCATAAGTTGAAGTCTTGTTTTGTATTCAAATATCGTTTGCTTTTGATGCAATTACTTTCATGAATTGAAGTCTTCTTTTGTATTCACTTATCGTTTGCTTTCGATACAGGTACTTTCATAAGTTGAAGTCTTCTTTTGTATTTACTTATCATTTGCTTTTGATACAAGTATTTTTATGAATTGAAGTCTTCTTTTGTATTCACTTGTCGTTTGCTTTTGATACAAGTACTTTCATGAATTGAAGTGTTGTTTTATATTCACTTATCGTTTGCTTTTGACACAAGTACTTTCATAAGTTGAAGTCTTGTTTTGTATTCACTTATCGTTTGCTTTTGATGCAAGTACTTTCATGAATTTAAGTCTTGTTTTGTATTCAATTATCGTTTGTTTTTGATACATGTACTTTCATGAATTGAAGTCTTATTTTGTATTCACTTATTGTTTGTTTTTGATACAAGTACTTTCATGAATTGAAGTCTTCTTTTGTATTCACTTATCGTTTGCTTTTGATACAAGTACTTTCATGAATATAAGTGTTTTGTATTCACTTATCGTTTGTTTTTGATACAAGTACTTTCATGAATTGAAGTCTTATTTTGTATTCACTTATCATTTGTTTTTGATACAAGTACTTTCATGAATTGAATTTCAAGTCTTATTTTGTATTCACTTATCTTTTGCTTTTGATGCAAGTACTTTCATGAATTGAAGTCTTGTTTTATATTCACATATCGTTTGCTTTTGATGCAAGTACTTTCATGAAATGAAGTCTTCTTTTGTATTCACTTATCGTTTGCTTTCGATAACAGTACTTTCATAAGTTGAAGTCTTCTTTCATATTTAGTTATCATTTGCTTTTGATACAAGTACTTTTATGAATTGAAGTCTTCTTTTGTATTCACTTATCGTTTGCTTTTGATGCAAGTACTTTCATGAATTGAAGTGTCGTTTTATATTCACTTATCGTTTGCTTTTGACACAAGTACTTTCATAAGTTGAAGTCTTGTTTTGTATTCACTTATCGTTTGCTTTTGATGCAAGTACTTTCATGAATTTAAGTCTTGTTTTGTGTTGACTTATCATTTCCTTTTGATAAAATTACTTTTATAACTTGAAGTCTTGTTGTATTCACTTATCGTTTGCTTTTGATACAAGTACTTTCATGAATTTCAGTCTTGTTTTGTATTCACTTATCATTTGCTTTTGATACAAGTACTTTCATGAATTGAAGTTTTGTTTTGTTTTTACTTATCGTTTACTTTTGACATGAATACTTTCATAAGTTGAAGTCTTGTTGTATTCACTTATCGTTTGCTTTTGACATAAGTACTTTCATGAATTGAAGTCTTGTTTTGTATTCACTTACCGTTTGCTTTTGATATGAATACTTTCATAAGTTGAAGTCTTGTTGTATTCACTTATCGTTTGCTGTTGACATAAGTACTTCCATGAATTGAAGTCTTGTTTTGTATTTACTTATCGTTTGCTTTTGATACAAGTACTTTCATGAATTGAAGTCTTATTTTGTATTCACTTATCGTTTGTTTTTGATACAAGTACTTTCATGAATTGAATTTCAAGTCTTATTTTGTATTCACTTATCGTTTGCTTTTAATGCAAGTGCTTTCGTGAATTGTAGTCTTGTTTTGTATTCACATATCGTTTGCTTTTGATGCAAGTACTTTCATGAATTGAAGTCTTGTTTTGTATTCACTTATCGTTTGCTTTCGGTACAAGTGCTTTCATAAGTTGAAGTCTTGATTTGTATTCACTTATCGTATGCTTTTGATACAAGTACTTTCATGAATTAAAGTCTTCTTTTGTATTCACTTATCGTTTGCTTTCGATACAAGTATACTTTCATAAGTTGAAGTCTTCTTTTGTATTCACTTATCGTTTGCTTTTGATACAAGTACTTTAATGAATTGAAGTCTTCTTTTGTATTCACTTATCGTTTGCTTTCGATACAAGTACTTTCATGAATTAAAGTCTTATTTTGTATTCACTTATCGTTTGCTTTTGATACAAGTACTTTCATGTATTGAAGTCTAAATTGTATTCACTTATCGTTTGTTTTTGATACAAGTACTTTCATTAATTGAATTTCAAGTCTTGATTTGTATTCACATATCGTTTGCTTTTGATGCAAGTACTTTCATGAATTGAAGTCTTGATTTGTATTCACATATCGTTTGCTTTTGATGCAAGTACTTTCATGAATTGAAGTCTTGTTTTGTATTCACTTATTGTTTGCTTTCGATACAAGTACTTTCATAAGTTGAAGTCTTCTTTTGTATTCACTTATCGTTTGCTTTTGATACAAGTACTTTCATGAATTGAAGTCTTCTTTTGTATTCACTTATCGTTTGCTTTTGATACAAGTACTTTCATGAATTGAAGTGTTGTTTTATATTCACTTATCGTTTGCTTTTGACACAAGTACTTTCATAACTTGAAGTCTTGTTTTGTATTCACTTACGGTTTGCTTTTGATGCAAGTACTTTCATGAATTTAAGTATTGTTTTGTATTCACTTATCATTTCCTTTTGATACAAGTACTTTCATGAATTGACGTCTTCTTTTGTATTCACTTATCGTTTGCTTTTGATACAAGTACTTTCATGAATTTAAGTCTTGTTTTGTATTCACTTATCATTTCCTTTTGATACTAGTACTTTTCTAAGTTGAAGTCTTGTTTTGTATTCAATTATCATTTGCTTTTGATATAAGTACTTTCATGAACTGAAGTCTTGTTTTGTATTCACTTATCGTTTGCTTTTGATACAAATACTTTCATAAGTTGAAGTCTTATTGTATTCACTTATCGTTTGCTTTTGACACAAGTACTTTCATGAATTGACGTCTTCTTTTGTATTCACTTATCGTTTGCTTTTGATACAGGTACTTTCATGAATTGAAGTCTTGTTTTGTATTTACTTATCGTTTGTTTTTGATACAAGTACTTTCATGAATTGAATTTCAAGTCTTATTTTGTATTCACTTATCGTTTGCTTTTGATGCAAGTACTTTCATGAATTGAAGTCTTGTTTTGTATTCACTTATCGTTTGCTTTCAATACAAGTACTTTCACAAGTTGAAGCCTTCTTTTGTATTTACTTATCGTTTGCTTTTGATACAAGTACTTTCATGAATTGAAGTCTTGTTTTGTATTCACTTATCATTTCCTTTTGATACAAGTACTTTTATGAACTAAAGTGTTGTTTTTTATTCACTTATCGTTTGCTTTTGTCACAAGTACTTTCATGAATTGAAGTCTTCTTTTGTATTCACTTATCGTTTGCTTTTGATACAAGTACTTTCATGAATTGAAGTCTTGTTTTGTATTCACTTATCATTTCCTTTTGATACAAGTACTTTTATGAACTGAAGTGTTGTTTTTTATTCACTTATCGTTTGCTTTTGTCACAAGTACTTTCATGAATTGAAGTCTTCTTTTGTATTCACTTATCATTTGCTTTTGACACAAGTACTTTCATAAGTTGAAGCCTTGTTTTGTATTCACTTATCGTTTGCTTTTGATGCAAGTACTTTCATGAATTTAAGTCTTGTTTTGTAATCACTTATCATTTCCTTTTGATTCAAATACTTTTATAAGTTTAAGTCTGGTTTTGTTTTCACTTATCCTTTGCTTTTGATACAAGTACTTTCATGAATTTAAGTCTTGTTTTGTATTCACTTATCATTTGCTTTTGATATAAGTACTTTCAGTATTCACTTATCGTTTGCTTTAGATACAAGTACTTTCATGAATTGAAGTCTTGATTTGTATTCACTTATCGTTTGCTTTTGATACAAGTACTTTCATAAGTTGAAGTCTTGTTGTATTCACTTATCGTTTGCTTTTGATACAAGTACTTTCATGAATTGAAATCTTGTTTTGTATTCACTTACCGTTTGGTTTTGACATAAGTACTTTCATGAATTGAAGTCTTGTTTTGTATTCACTTATTGTTTGCTTTTGATACAAGTACTTTCATAAGTTGAAGTCTTGTTGTATTCACTTATCATTTGCTTTTGATACAAGTACTTTCATGAATTGAAGTCTTGTTTTGTATTCACTTGTTGTTTGCTTTTGATACAAGTACTTTCATAAGTTGAAGTCTTGTTTTGTATTCAATTATCGTTTGCTTTTGACACAAGTACTTTCATGAATTGAAGTCTTGTTTTGTATTCACTTATCATGTGCTTTTGATGCAAGTACTTTCATGAATTGAAGCCTGAAGAGGTTGGTTTAACCCTCTAAATATTAACTCATTCATACTTAGTAGGATCTGAAAGCATCCTTCGTGCTGAGTTTTGGATGTTGTTTCAGTATTCATCCATTCTCATTGGATATGTTTTCTTGTCCTCTCTATTTATTTATCTGCAGTTGCCTCACCATGTCCCTTTTCTCTCCCCTTTATCCTCTTTGTCCCCTTACCATCGTTAGCTTTATCGTCTGTTTAATATCTATTGTCATGATAAATCAAAATCGTTATTTCTCTCCTCCCCTTAAGGGTTTTAGCTGCAACCCTTTTCTTTCTTCTTTTCTACCTCCGTTCGTATTCTATTCTCTGTCTTCCGTCTTACTTTCTTCAACCCTCTCCTAACAGTTGTTCCATTGTGCAGTTACAAAAGGTTTTATTCCTGTTACACCTTTCAAACTTTTTTACTCTCAATTTCCTTTTCAGCGCTGATTGACCTCATATAGATTCCAGCGCTTGGCCTTTGGCCTAAATTTTACATTCCAATCCGTACAGTTTGGCAAATGAGAACCAAAGAGGAAAGCTGTATAAATTTTAAAATCGAAGATGTAAACCATTGTTTTGATTATTATTATTATTATTATTATTATTATTATTATTATTATTATTATTATTGTTATTATTATTGTTATTATTATTATTATTATTATTATTATTATTATTATTATTATTATTCAGAAGATAAATCCTATTCATATGGAAAGAAGATAATAGGAGATACAGAAATAATAGGTTAGTCATCAGAAAAGAGAAAAGGTACATTAATAAATAGATAAACAAATGAGTAAAAGCATAGATAAATGATTAAAGTGCAAAGTGAAATGTTTTCGGGTAGCCATGCATTGCATCTTCACTTAAACGTTCGAAGACGCTTGCTTTTGAGACTCGGGGTAACTCTTGGCGAACCCTTATTGACCCACCTTCTGTATGGATCGTGTCAGGGCTTACAAGGCAAAAGAGTGGGTGACTAGATTTAACAGGTAACTCACATATTATTACCATATTTCCCTGTTGCTTTTAGCTGAGAAATAGACCGAATATGAGTAGGCTAGGCCTAACTAAAAGGGTCTTCTGTATGTTACAGAAATTTCAGTTCGTTCTCTTTTCTATTTTTTTTTTATTGAATTTTTTTTATTGAATTACGTTTAAGGATAATTATCTTGAATGTGGTCTTATTTGTTTTTGTTATATTGTGTATTTTAGCTAGGAATAGTTGGAATATGAGCAGGCTAAGCCTAACTGAAAGTGTCCTCTATATATTACAGAGCTTTCTATGCATTTTTTTTTCTATATTTTTTTACTTGAATCACGCCTAAGGATATTTATTTCAAAGTGGTTTTATTTATTTTCTTTTATATTGTGTATTTATCATCAATGTGCTTGCTATTGTGAGTTATCTGTTTGCATTGCATTTCTTTAGGGTCCTACTCCTGCATAGTTGTAGGTTGTCTGTTCCAAAAGCCTTGGGAATCTGATATTGTTTCTACCTATTTTGTTCCACTCACTATAATTTTAATAGAAATACTGCCTTTTTACTTCAAGTCCATTAGTTCCTGCGTCAGGAGAATGATATGCAAACTCAGAGAGAGAGAGAGAGAGAGAGAGAGAGAGAGAGAGAGAGAGAGAGAGAGAGAGAGAGAGATATTAGACTGATATCTAACATTTAACTCGCTCGCAAATTGGAAATCTGAAACACTGCAAACTTGAGCCCACGGTTTCTCTGTTTCTTTTCAGAATTCCTCAAATGTTGTTGAACTCTCTTGATAATGAAGTCAAAAGCTATATTTGTCCTTCCTTTACTGAAATACTGTTCTTTGATGTGGATGTCTGCTTCTACCAGAGATTTGTCTCTTTTAGATATATAGAGTGTTTCTTAGTGGTAGGTTTCTGTATCCTAACATCGTAGTTCTGGCTTGGACCGTCGACGGACGGTCTCTTGTTTGTCACTTTTTCATAAGTTGTATTTCAAGAAAGATATTTCACCGACACAATTGATCCCTGATCCCCTTTTCCTGACGAGAGCGACCGGATTTGCTGAACAGCAGCAAAAATATCCAGTAAATTTGCCTCACTGCCGAACTTCTCAGTTCCAGAGGTCCTTTGTTCCTCTCACCGTTGGACTGTGGAACAGCCTCCCAGCAAAATGTGTTAATATAATGCAGTTGGGGCCGTTCTTTTCAATGCACGGGTTCTGAGCAATATTTATATAGCCTATATTCGTTTCAATTTTTATCTGGAGCTTTTATCTACGGCCGAAATATCTGAATCCGAGGCAGTATTGTATTGCATAAACTTTACAATAATTATATTACAACATGGCAACAGATGGTAAAATCTATTATCTATTTATTATCATTATCACATGAATTGGGTTCATATGAACCCTATTCATATGAAACAAGGCCACAGGGGCCGTTGACTTGTAATTCAAGTTTCCAAAGAATATGGTGTTCATTCGAAAGAAGTGACAGAAAGTAATAGAAAATACAGGAAGAAGAGATTAGTTATTAGAAAAGGAAAAAATAATAAATTAACAAATAAATGGATAAAAATGTAAGTAAATTATAAAATATAAGGGAAATTGCAATTGGAACCTCAAAATCTTGAGCGAAGATGCAATGCCTAACTACCATAAAACAATTTCCCATATCTTTTATAATTTACTCAAATTTTTATCCATTTATTTGTTAATTTATCATTTTTTCCTTTTCTAATACCTAATCTCTTCTTTCTGTATTTCCTATTACCTTCTGTTACCTCTTTCGAATGAACACCATATTCTTTGGAAACTTGAATTACAAGTCAACGGCCCCTGTGGCCTTGTTTCATATGAATAGGGTTCATATGAACCCAATTCATGTGATAATGATAATAAATAGATAATAGATTTTACCATCTGTTGCCATGTTGTAATATAATTATTGTAAAGTTTATGCAATACAATACTGCCTCGGATTCAGATATTTCGGCCGTAGATAAAAGCTCCAGATAAAAATTGAAACGAATATAGGCTATATAAATATTGCTCAGAACCCGTGCATTGAAAAGAACGGCCTCGACTGCATTATATTAACACATTTTGCTGAGTCATGAAATTTCGCATTGGATGCGCTTAATTGGTTTCATTCGACTAAATCGTGCGTTCAACTTTGACAACAGTTTACAATCAAATATCCGGAATTGATGAAATTTTTTTCGGTCGTTATTTTAATCGAGGTTCAAAGGCTCTTGTGAAATATGGAGGCTTCCTTGTATTTCATTATCTTTCATTTCATTCTGAAATTAAAGCAGTATATCTGCTTTTATGTCCTAATTCTGATAAATGCTTGAAATTTTTGGTGTTCTCTGATGGTCCTTTCTTCGACGGTGGTCATGTACATATTTGCGAAAGGGAGATTCCCAGAGTGGTGAAACAGCTGTCGTGATAAAAACAATAAGTGGAAGAAAGAAGTCTGCGTTTTTTTCACCAGAAACTTATGCGCGAGAATCGGGAAAAACTCCGACCTTTTGAAGATTCCTGTAAGAAACTCACTGATGCCACCGAAGCAGTTGCGTTTAACGAAAATTGTTTACGAGAAATCTATGCCCTAAAAGTACACACACACACACACACACACACACACACACACACACACACACACACACATATATGTGTGTGTGCGTATGGAAATGAACACATGGGAACGTGTTTCACAGAAATAAATTTCCAACTCACCACGGGACCGAACCCCGGTCTTTCGAGTGAGAGTGCAGGGCATTTGCAATTCGGGCACAAAGGACTGTCACTCGAAAGACCGGGGTTCGGTCCTGTGGTGAGTTAGAAATTTATATGTATGTATGTACTGTATGTCTCACCTGTGCATCCATATATATTTATATTGCATATATGGTTAGGATACACGTAATTTATTTTATAGTTAATTTGCATTTTTCCTTACATCTTTCTCATCCAGGTTTCAATTTCTCTTTTTATTACCCTCGTTAAGGATCAATTCTCACATGTTTCACAAAAGAATTTCTTTGTCAGCAGAACAGTTTTATTTCTACACTATGAATGGTGTCGTGCAAGGGAAGGTGCAATCGCCCTGCTTTGGACGCGCATGTCTTCTTCAGCTCCACTTGATTCGGTGGGCAAAATCTCTCACAGCCTAATTTCCTCGTTTCCACTGGAAGTAATTCTCATCAGGTGCAAACGAGGTCGTAATCTCTTGTTAGGGATTGCGGAGATAAAAGCAATCCGATTCACTCCGTGTTGGGGTGGGGGCTGGGTAGAGCCTTCAGTCCACCTCACGCGGTGCTCCGCAGGCATTCCTTGAGGTTCTTTGCAGCGTCGCTTCTTCAGCCCGTAGCTGCAACCCCTTTCATTCCTTTGAATGTACCTCTTTCATATTCTTTTTTTTTTTCCATCTTACTTTGCAACCTCTCCTGACAATTGTTGAATAGTGCAACTGCGAGGCTTTCCTCCCGTTTCACCTTTCAAACCTTTTCACTCTCAATTTTCCCCTCGGTGGCGAATTTTATATGCAGTTCCACTTAAATTCGCCAGCTTGAATATTCAGAAGCACTGGAATATTCATTGAATTTTTGAGAAATAATAAACTTGGTTGATGCAACAAGATTTTCCCTCTATTTTTGTCAGATGGTCTAAATCTTCCCATTTTTCTTAAAGAATAAGGAATTTGAATCGTCTCTCTTTCAGTTTAACGTCTGGGAAATGAGTGGAGAGTTCTTTCTCTCTGTTTTCAGTCTTAGTCCTTAATCAGAGAGAGAAAGAGAGAGAGAGAGAGAGAGAGAGAGAGAGAGAGAGAGAGAGAGAGAGAGAGAGAGAGAGAGAGAGCGAGGCCAAAAGATTTAACGTTTTGTAAAATCTATGAAAAATGACACAGGTAGCATGAGATTTTCCGAGACAAAATCCAATTAGCTTCGACACATGTGTTCAAGTAGATGTTTTAGCTTAAAAAAAGGCCTCAATGTGGATAAAAAAAAAGAAAATACAAACTCTACAAGAGAAAAGCACAGTTCTACAATACTGTTCTCCGGTGTGGATGTCTCCTTCTGCCACAGATGTCTCTTTTATATCTTGTGGACAGTTTGGTTCGTGGTGGGAGTTTCTGTTTCCTTATTGCAGTTATGACTTGGACCATCGGTGGATGCTCTCTTGTTTGTCAGTTTTTCATGCGTTGTATTTCAAGAGAGATCTTTCACATGCAAAACTGATTCCTGATCCTCTTTTCCTGAGAGCGACCACATTTACTGAAAAGTAGCACCATTAAGCAGTAAAAGTGCATCGTTGTGGAACTTCCTAGTTCCAGAGGTCCTTTATTCCTCACACCGTTGCACTGTGGATGATGTGCATTCACAGTACAACGGATGTTGTATAGTTGGATCTTCAGAAGTTCAAACGAAGATGCAGTGCATCAGTACCCTAGAGAAATTTTCCTCGTATTTGAATAATTCACTAACATTTTTATCTATTTACTAATAATATGTAAGTTTATTTTTTTCTTTTCTAATAACTGATCTCGTCTTATTTATCTCCTATTATCTTTTGTAACTTCTTTCAAATGAACACCACGTTATTTGGAAGCTTGAATTTCATGTCAATGGACCCTGTGGGCTTGTTCTATATGAAAAAAGTGAATCCAAATAATCGTCACTCGTAAAATCATCAAGAGAATAAAAAAAAAAAAGCAGTCTCATCTCTGAAATCAAACTGAAAATCGTTCGAAAGAGGGCACGAACCAAATGAGTTTACTTGTCTCTGTACCTTATATTAGTCGGGCAAAGATGCCCAACTTAGACAGTTTTTTTTTTCCTCCACACACACAAAAAAAGTAAAAAAAACGGACCGAGGTTTCTTCGGCGCATTCGAATAAACAGTACAGCGACTACAGCGTATAATCAAGGCCACCGAGTCTTTCGGCGGTCTCGGCCTCTCTCTCTCTCTCTCCAATCTAAAGGATTTTTTTAATCCACGATTCTGAGGAAAATATTCCTTTTTCTGTGGTGTATTATCCGTGTGTGTGTGTATCTTTGCTTCTTCAGAATGATTCAGTTACTTTTCATTGATTTCTTTTAAACTGCCCTTTGGTCATGTTTGAGTAATTTCCCCTGATTTTGTTTCTCTGAGGCACTGGAGTATGAAGATGGCTGCAGTGGAATGCGGACAGAAACATTCGATTTCATTCATGCATTTGTGCGTGAGTGTTTTTGGCTACTCTTTTAAAATATTCTTTTCTGTCATTCTTATGCATGGCTGACTGCAGGCGTGTATCTGCGTGTAGAAGTTTGTACATATTATGAGAACTTCCATACACATTAACAAACTTCCATACACGTTATGGGAACTTACTGTATATACACATTAACGAACTTCCATGCACATTAACACATGAAAGTTTAAACACTACTGGCGAACACATAAAATAAGCCGTTTAACCTTATCAATATTGACAGGCGGTGGAAGCTCTGGGGCAATGTTAACGACAGCATTCCGTGACCATATTTTGGGAATTCCCATATATATCGTTCTCTACTTTTTTGCTTTTTTTCGACGGCGGAAGTTGCCAACTCGATCTGTGACCTTGAACTTTGTCAGGAAATTTATGGCACTTCAATTACCTCCGTGGTCCTTGTTATTTACTATATACCTCAAGAGCTGTGTTATTTTCTTTATTAATTATCAGATCATCTCTCCAACCCCTACCAATTTATATTTACTGATCATTCATTAACTTTTCTAACTGCTTTACTTTATTTTACAATATTTTGTTTTAAATAAGTTCACCCTTGTCAATTCCGTGAATGCCCTTTTTGCCTCTCCTTAAACTCAAAGCCTTTTCTCACCTTCCTGAAATATTTACTTAAACTATTAAATGATTTTGGTTTGTTCCTTTTTATCCTCTCGTTCAGCTCAAAGCCTTTTCCCGCCTTTCTGAAATATTTAATTCTTGAACATCTGAATGACTTGTTCCGTTTTAGCCTCTCGCTCTGCTCAAATCCTCTTCTCCCCTTCCTGAAATGTTTGCTTCTTTAAAATCTAAATGACTTGTTCCCAAAATGGCACATATTAGAGTCACAAAGTTCCCTTTCATTCAAGCGGTCATTTTTGCGTTGATTTCCGTTTTTCTTTGGCAAGTGACCAATGAATTCGAGTTCAGGAGACTAAACCTTATTTCCCAGGTCCCTCGGGGGAGTTGATGAGAGGTAGATAATGCAATTTTGCTCGTGATGGAGCTCGTATGCGAGTGAGATCAAGGGAAAGCAATAATTGGGGGCTTTTAGTTAAGGAGAATTGGGAGAGTACAATAGCAGGGTTATGGGGTTGTGGTTATGGGACGTTTATACTGATGATGCAAAAGGAAGAATTCGAGAAATAAGGACTCTCTCTCTCTCTCTCTCTCTCTCTCTCTCTCTCTCTCTCTCTCTCTCTCTCTCTCTCTCTCTCTCTCTCTCTCTCTCTCTCTCTCTCATTTGATGACATACCTGTAGAAGGTAGTTTAACCGTAGGTGTGAAGTCAGTGCTGGAGCATATAAACAAAGCGTTTTTTTTTTATTTTATTAATTCTTTTAAAATTTTGTATTAGTCTTTGAACCTTCCTTTATTTCGTGTTAATATAGTTTTGAAGTGGAATGGTGTTTTTGATTTACAAATAAAAAGTATGGGAGCATTCGGTACTCACAAGCACACCTAAATTATCTCACCATGAACAGGAAAACCACATTGTTTTCCTGTGAGTTTATGTGCCTGAAGGCTTATTGACAAGTAATTTTTTAAACTTGAATTCGTTATTTGGTTCTGTCATACTTTCCAAAGTGTTAGATTTCTTACCAAATTCTTAACAAGTTTATTGGGAGATCAGTTTGTCATTTTTTTTAATGTGAACTTGTGATGTGAAGCAGAATCGCTCTGTTTTAGTATACAAAGCGCAGGCAAGAAGGCTAGAGGAGTATTTTAGTGTGAGTTGTACTAATTATATTATGTTCAACAGCGGAATTCGCCCCTAGTTGCAACCCCTTTCATTCCTTTTACTATGCTTCAGTTCATATTATCTCTCTTCTATCTTACTTTCCAACCTCTCGTAACAATTGTTTCTTAGTGCAACTGCGAGGTCGTCTTCCTCCTGTTACACTTCTAAAACATTTTTACTCTCAGTTTCCATTTCAGCACTGAATGACCTCATAGTTGCCAGAGCTTGGCCGTTGCCCTTAATTATATATTCCATTCCTGACTGCGCCAGTCACCTATATCTTGCAAGCACTTTCTCGATGCCTGGATAATTGGACACTTGCTTTTCAATACTTCTTCTTCTCTTTCTAGTACTTTCTTCCTTTCTTCCTTCCTCCCGGAGCTCAGAATGATAAGGGTCTGATGCCTTGGTACACATATCTCAATATTTCTTATATAGTTTACAAGCATGAACCGTTAGTAGATGTTTACAAAGTGAAAATACATTTTTTTATAATTGGATATCAGATTCGGCACTATTTTATCATCTCTTCGAAAGATGAAAATTTGTATTCTGCCTTGGTCAACTCTCTCTCTCTCTCTCTCTCTCTCTCTCTCTCTCTCTCTCTCTCTCTCTCTCTCTCTCTCTCTCTCTCTCTCTCCCTCGATAAGTCAGTGGGTCGAGTTCACGTGACATATGTATTTTTTTAATATTAGACCCACAAAGAAACCGGCTTCTTGTCACTTCATATCCCAGGAGGCTTATTGTTAAGCAAATCTTTATAAATTTAGGGCGATTCCATGTGCATTTAAAAGGTAACAAGTGCGACTACAAACATAGAAGTGTTTAGACGGAGATCAGTCTGTTATTTCTTTTGTTGTAAATTCGTGATGTGATGCAGAATCGATCTACTTTGAGAGACTCACGAGAAAATACAGTGAAGGACCCTCTTTCAATATGGGGTTCGAACTTTTGCATGTTAGGTTAGGGTGATGTTACCGTGAACCATTACAACATGAAGAATGGAATAAGGAATGGAATATAAATTTGAAGCCAAAGGCCAAGCGCCGGGACCTATGAGGTCATTTACCGCTGAAAGGGAAATTGAGAGTAAAAAGGATTTAAATTCATAACTGTAGGAAAACCTCTCAGTTGCACTATGAAACAATATTATTGTTAGGAGTGGGGTGGGAGTAAGGTAACAAAAAAAAAAAGAATGTGAACGAATGTACAGTACAAAGAATGAGAGGGGTTGCAGTTAGGGGCAAAGGGAGGCAGCAAAGAACCTCCAGTAATGGCAACAGCGTACTGCGTGAGGTGCACTGAAGGCACGACCCACCTGTGGGGACAAGAAGAAAGATGTAAGCCTGTTCCAATTCTTATCTGTTTATGTCTCCCAAATTCAGATACATTTCACTAGGACTTAAAGATTAATGAATGTTGTTTGAAAAATAGTCTTTAAGATACCATTGAAAGCTACAGAAGGTTCTGTTTTCTAGCTGTTTGCTGTCTGCCAGATTTAAGCCTCGCTGGGGAAATCTATAAATCAAAACAAGAAACACGCGAGAAAAAACGAAGGCGAGGGTGAGATGAAAAATGGTCGACGCTGTGGTTGAGTAACGTGGAGTGGAAAAAGGAGTCTTCGGGAGTAGGATTTAGGATTTATTAGGATCAGGGATGAGGAGTTGAAGATAAGTTCCAAGAGCTTACTAAAGAATAAAACGAGGATTAAGGGTCGTAGGAGTCAGTATATATCATGGAGACAGATGACTACGAAGTATACATTAGGGGGTCCTTACGGTATTCTGCATTGGTAGATAACCTACAGACATAAGTATTCTTTGATTAGAATAAAGGATTGATTAATCTTCAGCCATACAACATATTCCTTTTGGTTGGTGAACCCAAGGTCTTGAATATTGTGAAATTTCTTCTACAAAAATAGATGTGGCAGGACATAGATACAATGGCTCTCTCTCTCTCTCTCTCTCTCTCTCTCTCTCTCTCTCTCTCTCTCTCTCTCTCTCCTCTCTCTCTCTCTCTCTCCTCTCTCTCTGATAGAAGTGTATAGAATGATGTGAGAATCCCTGTATGTTTTATATAAGAATTATCCCAAAATAAATAATGATTCCTGTCGCTACTTAAAAACTTTATAGGCTATTGCAATTCCCGGGTAATAATTTCTCTTGTTTAATTTTGATATTTCAATTTCCTGTCCAGTTTCTAGGGATTAAAAATAGTTGATATTTTTATCCTCTTCTCTGGTATATTACAAAGTATTCGAAGAGACTATTATATGCATAGTAGAATGCCAGCATTCATCTCATTCAGGACAATCAGTGATTCAACACAAAGGGTGTTCAATACATTTCTAAGTGGAGTAATGTTAAGTGCTGTTTCCATCGCCTTAAAGGGAAGTGTCAAAAGTTAGTTTTAGTGCACAACGAAGAATGGGCGAGATGGGAAGAAAAAGTACATTCTGGCGTTACAAAATCAATGGTGTAATACATTTTATTCAAATTACGTTTCCTCAGTCTTCACGTATATAGAAACACTCACTTAGGATGATCAAATTACTTTACGTAATCCAGTGAAAAACGGATTGAAATCGGATGTTGTAAAATAGTGTCAATTCTAATCGACATGAATGGTGTGTTGATTGAAGAAAACAAATGAAGAACGAGATACATGTCCCAAAAATTTATAATGTCGCCACTTGTCAATTTGACAATTTTATTTTTCAGAGGCAATTACCGAATTACCTTAACTGTATAAGGATTAAAATCATTTGTAGCAGAGCTGAATTATTTGGTGTATAAAGTAAAGTCCTCTTTTTAAAAGTAAATTTATTCTTTTTACTAATCACTTTGTAAATGATTAGTATCAGAGTTGAGCAAATATCTTGGTGCCTGTACAATATGATATATATATATATATATATATATATATATATATATATATATATATATATATATATATATATATATATATATATATATATATATATAATATATATATATATATCGTTAATGGATTGTTTGGAACGATTTTAAGGTTTAAGGCCGGGAATTCTTTTTGAATTATTGTCAGGAATTTTTTTCTGAAGAGGTCATCATGTAAAAAAGGGAAGCTCGCAAATATTTTTTAATTTTGGTGCTGTCGAAACTGATGGTACCTCCATGAACCCTAGCATTTAGCATTTTCCCTAAGCATTTTAAACAATAGTTTGTCTGGGAAAGCAGTTATTTTCAAGATATTGGGAAAAGAAAGTTAATTTCCTCATTAAAAGTAAACCAAAAAGAATTCCTGGACTTAAACCTTAAAATCGTTCCAAAAAAATCCATAACGATCGGATCCCTGTTCAGAATGAAAGACCGCCTTAGTCCTCCTCTAAAATCTAATGTTATTTATAAATATACTTGCCCGAGATGTGATCACAAGACTTATGTGGGTGGTTCGAAGAGGCTACTCAAAGTGAGAATAGATTCTCACAGGGGCGTAAGTTTTAGAACGGGCAGTAGATTAACAAATCCCGAACAGTCAAATATTAGGAACCATTCAAAGTCATGCAAAACATACTTTGAAGATAAGGACTTTGCAATTATAGGTCAAGTACATAATGAAAACGACCTAACAATCTTGGAGTCCATTATGATAAAGAAGATAGTTCCCGTCTTTAAATACGCAATCCTCCTCTGTACAGTTGTTTATTGCCTAAGGTGCGTTGTTTGGTTTTACGAAACTCCTTCAGCCACTGCCCGTCCTTTGCGAGGATAAGGTACAGAATGGCTTTAAATTTTTGTGTTTTAAATAATTTTACTGTTTTTAGAATCTTATAGATGTTTTGTACATATTTTTAGTGTTTAGTATAATTTCCTGTTTTAAGATGTTCATAAATTATTTTCAAGTTTTCTACGTGCTGATGTCATTAAATTTGCTTAAATATTGCGTAATTTTAATGGATTATGCAGTGCTTGGTTTTAAGTTCGTTTGTATCTTTATTATAGCCTTGAGGATGCGATTATGAATCGTGAAACGTTGGCAAAATAAATGTACCTGAGTACGACGCTTTCCCTATTGGTTCCCCTGGTGATAATATATATATATATATATATATATATATATATATATATATATATATATATATATATATATATATATATATATATATATATATATATATATATATATATATATATATATATATATATATATATATATATATATATATTGTGTATATATATGTGTTTGTGTGAGACCATGAAATGTAACGAAAAGCAGTATCTTACCTATTCAGGTTTATTCTTAATATTTGGGCAGCTTTCTCCCGGCTGTAAACTTCAAGAAGACGTATAGCAAATGCATTTCTGCGTCCACGGAGACATTTCAACATGTAAGCCATGACTCTGAACAGCGGCAAAACAATCTTCTCTCTAGTTACTGGATACGCAAGAGATAAACCTGTCATTTAACCCGACATTTTATTCATCAGCTACGAGGCTTTCGAAAACTCCTAAATTCTGTATAACCATGTAGGTCGTTAGTTCATTTCATCCTACATTGCTCAGTTGAAAAATTGCAATGCTAATACGTGCTTGAAAACATTCCATTACATAACAAATATTACGAAGACAGAGAGAGGGAGAGAGAGACTGTTCTTGGAAGATGATTTCTGAAAATTTACTATTAATGTTTAAGAGCAGAGAGAGAGAGAGAGAGAGAGAGAGAGAGAGAGAGAGAGAGAGAGAGAAGGTATTTTCTGAAGACTTGCTGTTAATGTTTAATTTGTTCTGTCTTTTGTAAGCAGAAGATTTGGGAGCATTTGCAAATCGTAATCAGTAGCTGAGAATGACCACTGGTGTTATAGAAATTATGTATTCGTGAAAAACAAGTATGTGATTTATTACTGATTGTTACTGATTGGTTCATTTGAATGATATGAGATTTGGTTTTCTCAGCTAAACTACAGATACTATCTAAAGGCATTTATCGATATATAGGCTATATATATATATATATATATATATATATATATATATATATATATATATATATATATATATATATATATATATATATATATATATATGTGTGTGTGTGTGTGTGTGTGCGTGTGCGTATAAGCACACGCTCTCACACACACACAAACACACATATATACATACAAACATACATGCCTTTAGATAGTATTTGTCGTTTCAGCTGAGAAAACCAAATTTCAAGTCATTCAAATGAACCAATCAGTAACAACCAGTAATAAATCTCATACTTGTTTTTCACCAATACATAATTTTTATAACATCAGTGGTCACTCTCAGCTACTGATTGCGATTTGTAATTGCTCCCAAACTTTCGGCTTCACTTTCGGTATCAGCACAAGAAGATTAAAATTCAGAAGTCGTGAAGTCTTCTGCTCACAAAAGACAGAGCAAATTAGACATTAACAACAAGCCTTCATAAAATACCTTCTCTCTCTCTCTCTCTCTCTCTCTCTCTCTCTCTCTCTCCTCTCTCTCTCTCTCTCTCTCTCTCTCTCTCTCTCTGTGCTTTTAAGCAATAATAATAAAGTCTTTAGAAATCATCTTCCAAGAACAGTCTCTCTCTATCTCTCTCTCTCTCTCTCTCTCTCTCTCAGTAACTTACCTAGCTTCATCTCTATATCCTTATCCCTTCATTAACGCTCTCCGTCTATCTTCTGTCTCGCTCTCTCTTTCCTATTTAATCCCCTTCTCAGTATCATTGTCCGTGTCGTTGTGTTCTACCCTCTCATCGTTTCCGTTTATCGTGTCAACACAGATATATATATATATATATATATATATATATATATATATAAAGTATGTATGTGTGTGTTTGTATGTGCCTGTACGTGAGTGAATTCTCTAGTGTATTGCGTGTTTCGATATAAAAAAAATTGAAAATTTCTACCAAAATTCCTGTTCAGATAGCCAGTACAATCCTCAATACTGCTATGTCGCTCTAACAATTCTTTGGATACCAGTATAATCATGCAAATGAGAGCTTATCAGTGTATAGTTCATGAAAGTGCATTTTTTACACAATAATATTCGACTAAAAATACATGTTTTGTTGAAGACTCCAATTAAAACGCCCCTAGACTAGTATATATGCATACTATATATATATATATATATATATATATATATATATATATATATATATATATATATATATATATATATATATATATATATATATATATATATATATATATATATATATATATATATATATATATATATATATATATATTTATATATATATATATATATATATATATATATATATATATATATATATATATATATATATATATATATATGTATACTACTCTTGGAGTTTTTGAGAATTAATATCAGTCTGTTCTTCAGAGGATTTCCATCAGATTATTTCTTGTGACTTGCCATTTATTCTTTCCACTTCTCATTGATCTTCATTTATTTTGTATAATTTCAAACTCTTTACATGTATGTCATTCTGTTAGAAAACAGTTGACAAACGGTAAGACATTCTTATTTCTAAGACATTAATTTTTGAAATGATTGTTTTCTCTGATTTCAAAGGCATTCATCATTAAGAGATACTTAATTTCTTATGTAAACAAAATTATTTTCCCTGATGTCATTTCCCTGCACTGTCTTACTTCCTTCGAAGTGGGACGACCAGAAAGGAGATTTGTTCCGCCCTCGGCTCCTGTTTTCTTGCATCCCAACCCACCGTTGGGAATGAACTGTGTGAAAAAATAAAGAGGAAATATCAAAGAATAGGAAGAGAGATGCCGATGGCATGCTTGCAAAGTCATGTTATATTATCATTGGGGAATAAGGTT